>SKCR01007611.1:0-24576 GCA_019454045.1 Zanthoxylum bungeanum | reverse complement strand
GAACCATTCACCCCTTACCAAAGCTTGGCTGGCAGTTTCACACAAAATAATAACCCTAAACCTGCCCTTCTCCCTTCCTCCCCCACTCTTCATTCTCTCTCTAAAAACCCTAGCTCCTCCACATTCTCCTTCTCTCGGCAACCCTCTCCAAATCGGCCATCACTTTGGGGACTCTCTCTTTCACAAACCTAAACGCCACACAGACACCGAACAGAATCCCTTCGCAGCTCGACCGGCCTTATTCCCCCATGCCTCACGTACACAGCTCCCTCTCTCATTAACATTCATCATCAACATTAGCCACGCCCACACCTTACAGCAAGCCTTCTTCACAGCAGGCCTCTATCTCGCCATCCATTTACACAAATACTCCACTCAGCAACCATTGTTTCAAGTATCAATGCCCTTTCAACACAAACAGCCAGCCCTTACTGACTAGCAAACCCTAGATACCTCACGCTAAAGTCGCAAACAACCCCGTTCAGCATACCCTCACATAGAAAATCACGCACACAGGTCATATACCCTGCTCACCAAACATTCTCCCTCCCATTAAATACCCCCATGCACGCGTAGCCAACAGCCCTTCAGCAGCCCATGCACCGTACACAAAGCACCTGCCTCCTTCAAAGCCTAACATCCCCTGCCTTCTCAAACTCCACCTACACAAAGCACCTGCCTCCCTCCAAGCCTAACAGCCCCTCTCGGCAGCAGCCCATTTCATTAGCATCCAGTAACTTCAAGTAACCAATGAAACCCTAGCACATATAGAACACAAAGCACCTCAGCCAAACGAGACAACAAAACCACTAAACCCTAGCTTGCCTCTTCTCTCAGTCACATACACCAAACCGAGAACGCACATAGTGAACAACCGACACAATAAAACTACAAAGCCAAAGCAACCCTCACCGACCAACAAAGCACCCTAAACCGACAACAACATATCCAACAAAGCAGCCCTCCATGTGACCAATAAAATCAATAAAATAACAACCCCTCTAGCCCTCAAATTCACTCCAAACAATGGTCAAATAGTCCCCAAAACTGCACCTAAGCCGCACCTTCACTACCACTGAAACAGCCGCAAACTGACCACCAAAACTGCTCTAAAATCAGCCCGTAATACCGCAAGACAGTCACAAAAATAATGACCGAAATAAGCAGCCCGAACAACGAAACAGCGAGGAAAGGCGTCGAGTTAGTGAACCAAAGGGTTGCGGATCATTCACCATTCCAACGGACGTGAAACGCCCTTTCTTGGACGATAAAGAGGTTAGACCTGAGGGCACCTTTTTTATTTATTACCTTTCGTTTATTTTTGTTAAATTTAATTCACATGAGAGTCGTTATTTGATTTGTGTTGTGGCCGTTGGATGAATGGATATGTGTTATTTCTCGTGGTATATTGGATGGAAACTCGGACGTAAATTCCGTAGCCGAATCCGAATGGACGGTAGTGCGGTTTGTACTCGGGATACAACTCCACGTGTCGCTTGAGAGATACACATGTTTCATTTATCCAACATTGTATTCGAGCATGATTAGGTTTGTTAGCATGTTATTTATCTTAAGCATGATTTAGTCGATAGAATTTTCTTTCTTTATGCATGATTAGTTTGTTTTTATCATGTTAGGGATTTAAATTATATTTATGCTTAGATTCTTATTTATTTTCCGCATTAGATGATTGAGCTTGCTCGTGTGATGATTGTATGTTATTGCGTGTTTGCCGTTATGACAACTTACTTTAAAGCATGCGAACTTAGCTGTAGGTTTTATTATTATTCTTATGCATGCGAACTTAGGCGTAGGCTATCTTTGAGTACATGTTGAGTAGATTCGGTCAGTTTATTGCACAAATCATATCATCACAAGTGACATAAGTAAGAGACCATTCCGAACCCAACAGTTTGAGGTCTTCCCTTGCGAGGGGTGAGTGCGGCCTTAAATCTTTTTTCCCGGTTCACACCGGGTGGCTACTCCATTATTCTGTGGTTTAGTTCCCTGCGGACTACTCCGTACTCCCTCTAGGCCGCGAGCCTAGAACAACATGTGTTGCCCAGGTTCTATTGTCTACAGGTAGCAATGACTTCTCCACCATTAAAGGCAAGGCCAAGAGCGCAGATACCCCTTACCGAGTCCAAAGGGATCATATGAGCAACATCGACAGAAGAATCTTCGAGCGCTTTTTGATAATCCATGAAGGTAGATTTTTCAGGATATTTGTGAGCGGAGGATGAAACACCATTGGAAGGTTGATGATTTGTGAATGCAAAATTACAGAGAGGTAAAAGTGAAATGAAAACGACAATGAAGCCTTATATAGCCAGGTAGTAGTACGCATTTGTTGCTAGGGGTGACAAAACGAATAAACGAATCGAATTCGTGACGAATACTAAACGAATCGAATCATAATGTACTAAATTCGAATTCGATTCATTTAATAAACGAATCCTGATATTAGGATTCGGATTCGATTCGTTTAATAAACGAATATTCGTATTCGATTCGTTTATTTGTTTAAATAAAATTAAACGAATCGAATTGAATTTAATATTCGAATTCAATTCGTTTAATAAACGAATATTCGTATTCGTATTCGATTCGTTTATTCGTTTAATCAAAATTAAATACAAAATCAATAACATATTCATTATTATAAATTAAAAATCCTTACAACAACAAGCTCCAATTTCAGATTTCAAATTATATATCATTACATAATAATAATTAAAATCCATTGCAACATTATTGTTGCTTTAGAGACTCTGTTTTCTTGTTGCCACCATTCTTGTTGCCACCATTCTTGCAAAATGTAAAATAAACATGAAAATACAGAAGCATTATATCGAAGTTGAAGTGTCTTCAGGTACTCGATGGCCTCATCAAGCATGGAAGCTTTGTCCACCTGATGCAAAAATGAGAACGTCGAAAGAAATTAACATACAAAAATTAGAAAGTCTTCAATGGTTCTGTTCTTTCATGTTAGTAATAGCCAGCAAAACATTCATATTAAAATTGAAGTTAAAGATTTTGATTAAAAAAAAAAAGATTCTAGGATTTAGAAAGCTATCTCCTATTATTGCAGTTTGTTATGAGGTCTTGTAAAGCATGCTTCTTTTCATTGATCATGTCCCTCAAAACCATCAACAAAAGGCACAACAAAGGTTTCGCTATAAGACTAAATCTCAGTATAATTAAAATAATCACTCCCCAGTACCCAAAAACTAAAATTTAGCACAAAAATAAATCAAATAGAATTAAATATTCAGTGTGAGCTCCTCGAAGGAAGTCGACGAACATGAATCGTAATCTTTAGTTGCAAAAAAGTTATAAAAAACATAATCTTTTGGAGTCAGTAATTGAGTTAGAAGGCAGAGAACTCAAATTTTTATGAAAATGGATGGAGAGAGAGAGCCAAGTCAACGCAGTCACAGGAGTCGGCGAATTGAGACAGGACTGAGGACTGAGGACCGAGGAGGAGGCGGCAGGGTTGAGAGAGAGAATTTTAGGTTAAGTTTAGGTTTAGTATTTTTGTTTATATAGTATTTTTTTTAGGTTACAAATGAGTAATTACTCAAATATCCTTCTTCTTAAATTTTTTGCTAAAAAATTATAAGGGTTAATTTGTAATATAATTAAACGGATATAAAAGAATTCGATTCGGATTTGATTCGTTTATGATTCGTTTAATAAACGAATTCTAAACGAATAAACGAATTGGTAAGCTCAAATTCGAATTCGATTCGTTTATTAAACGAATCGAATTGAATTAACTCATTTATTAAACGAATCCATTTTTCAAACAAATAAACGAATTCTAAACGAATTGATAAGCTCAAATTCGAATTCGATTCGTTTATTAAACGAATCGAATTGAATTGACTCATTTATTAAATGAATCCATTTTTCAAACCCGTATTCGCTTTAAAGCGAATCGAATTAAACGAATCCTGACCCAAATTACCACCCCTGCCTTAGATAGAGGGCATGTCCTGATTGGAAATAAATGGTGAAGGCGGGAAATTGTGAAAGGACAGGACGAGAATTTCAATCTGATGGAGAGTACATGTCAGATGGGTTGATATGAGCGGAAAGCAGACACATTTAATAAGCAATGAAAAGCTTTGCATTTAATGGGAGTAATTATTGATAATCAAAAAACGCAAAAATTAAATGACATCAAAAGGGGACCTCGAAGGTAACATCTCTCCTATGGTACTCGTCCTGAATTAAAAGAAAGGGAAATGATATTTTCACTTACATTTTTATTGAAAATTTTCTCGAATGTTTTACTGTAGCTACAATGATCTACAGTAATTCATTGTAGCTACAGTGAGACATTTAGGAAAATTTTCGATAAGAATTTATGTAAGAATATCATTTTTGTAAAAGAAAATACGGAAACTGTTTAATCGGTCTAACAATTGCATCGCCCTAAACAACCAAATAACAATCGAATCAAGAAATAGTTGCACAAACATAATTTGATAGTTAGAAAAAATGGGTCACATTCCTAACAATTACCATGAAGGGCATACCACAATCTTGAAGCATAACGCAGCAGTTACTATGATTTGGAGGTCCTGTTGTAGCAGTTATTGCAAATGACAAACAAAGAAATAAGGAGTTAGAGAACGTTGAGTACAACTACAGTAATCTTTCCGCTATATAAGATCAAAGACAAACGAAATCAAAAAACTGTATGATTTTCTTTTCTTAATTAGCTGTGATTGCGCTCATTGGAGATAAAATCAAACACCTCTTTTTAGAATCTTGTTTCAACATGTTTGAACATAACACTATCAAAATTATCAGTCAACAGTTTCATATCATTGCTAATTCCCATATGATACATATCCCTCAATCTGATACAGTGATGCTACTCATTAGAAATTCAAAACAAATAACAAAAGAAGCTAACAAGAAGTACTGAGAATACTGTGTAAAGTAATCAACAAAAAAGAATAAACAAATAACAAAATTCACACTAAAAAAGACCCACCAATGACCAATTATTAATCAATGAGAAACAAAACCCCGACTCTAAATGTTAAATTTCCCAAATTCACTCACCATTGTATCACAGGAACTCGATTCAGTCTTTGGCTTTGGGGCCAATTTTAATTTTCCAAAGTCACTCATAGGGTCACAGGAACTTGAATCAGCCTTTGGGGCCAATTTTAATTTCCCCAAATCACTAACTATTGCTTCACAAGAACCCACTTCAGATTTCACATCAATGTAAAATGTCACCGTCGGCGGCGGATTGACCGTGTACTCCGGGAACATAAACTGCAACATACCCAGAACACTCGAAGCGTCCTGTAACGTGGGGCTAACGCCGTCAACCTCCGCCTTCATGATCTCCCAAACGGAAAATGCTGAGACGTTATCGAAGCCACCAGATTCTGTAGCCGCTTCAACGAATTTCCGGTGGCAGTTTGGAGTCCAGACGAACGGCCGCTTCAGAGTCCTTACGTAGGGCGAGTAACGTCTCGTCGTCCTTCGATCACGAGCGTATAATCTGATTGCCCCGATCATTATATCTAAAGCTAAACCCTGACCCTAGATTTGTAAAATTTGACGCTTTGATTTGTAAGCCTTCTGTCTGCTTTCTATTTTGGGTTGTATCCTTACTTATGGTGTGTATTTAAACAAATATAGGGGTAAATTTAGAACGCCCACGTAAAAATTGAAAGCCCATTATCTACCTTGGCCCATTAAACGGTACGTTTTTTAGGACGGTATAAATACAAAACACGCGCACACAGAGAATCGTATCTTAAAAGAAATGAGAACAAAAACGCGCGGTGGGAGGTCTCGGCTCCCTGAATTCGCTTCACCAAGATCAACAACTCAGTCACTTCATTTCTTCAATCACGAATTGGTACTTCATTTCAGTATCTTCATCTTTCACTGTTTGCTCTTTGGGAGCTTTGTTCTGCTTGTAGTTCAAAACGACGACGTTTTGTAGGAAAAATTGTGAAGTAATGAAACCTGTACCTGTTCAAGCAAATGTGGATTGTTTTTCATGATTTATTATGATTATTTTCGTGATGTTTGATGTTATTATGCTCGATTGTTTGATTGAACCATTAGGTTTTCATGTGCTTGTCTGTGCGCGCTTTTTTAATTCGCCAATTTTTGCTCCAAAGGCAAAAAATAAACTAAAGATATTTAGTGCATATTGGTTAGTGTTTGAAAAAATGTACGCGTTTTTTTTTTTAAAAAAATTAATAATAATGTTAATATTTATTGGTACAAAAACAACAATATTTACACATTTCAGTACTGTTTCTCTTTTTATTTGTTGTTCCTCATAACTATGAAATTTTTAAAGTGATAACTTCTGAAATTTTAGTTAAATCTTTACGAAGGAAGAAGCCAATAGAGAAAGTTGCATTGGTAGGATGGCGCTTGGAACATCAAGCAAAATGAATGATGATGTTGGTGTGAGTTCTGCTTATAGTGATGATAGGACTGATATTCCTGTGGAAAATCGTAGTGGTTTAGGCCTGAGAGGAGATTGTTGTACGGATGCTGATTCTTTGGAGGAAGAGCCTTGTATTAAGTGTAATAGTCGTGATGGGAATTTGTTGATTTGTGGCCAATCTGGATGCCCAATCTCTGTTCATGAAAGATGCATGAACTTTGGACTTAAATTTGATGATGTGGGAAATTTTTACTGTCCCTATTGTTGGTATAAACGTGAATTAATGAGGACAAAGGAGTTGAGGAATAAGGCTATAGAAACGAAGAAACAGTTGGCATGTTTCTTGGATGTGAAAAGGGTTGTTGGCGATAAAGAGGAGAATGGTAGATCAGATAAAGGGAAGGAGCTGAATATGTCATCTCTTGGTGGAGAGATCAATTGTGGTGATGGTGATTCTGAGGATAGGATGGACTCTGATCAAGTTGAGAATCGATCTTTGGAAGTTGAGGAAGACCTAGAAAATGATGTAGTCAATGCCAAGCCAGCTGACTCCCTTGACCAATTTAAGACGGCAGTTGAAAATCAAAGTGACCCGCTAGCTCCTCTTTTTCATCGTGGTGACAAGATAAACCATAGTGAAGCGAGAACACCAAGGGTTGAATCACTTGGGAATTCTGCAAGCAAAGAAAGACCCAATGAGGAAAATGTCTCTGAAACTCGTGACCTTGAATTTTTAGAAGATGGAGAAACGGTACAAGTGGAAGATTTAGGACAAGTTGATGACAGTGGACATGAGAAGATTGTTGAAGACCAACTGCTAGAAGACCCTCACAGTGCTTGCTGTGTTGAAGAAGAGAATGTTGTGGATGATTCACTTAATATATTGAAAAAGGATATACTTGACACTGTAAAATTGAAGGAAGGAAGACGAGAGGAAGAGGAGAAAATAGCCATCCCAAGAACATTGGGAACCAAAATGTCTGATTCTAATAAAGTGCGATTCTCATTGCGCCTGAAACGTGTAGCAGGAAGTAGTAAGAAGGCACGATCTTGGACTTGGAGTGTTGACTCACCAAAAAAGTTGTCTGCGCCAAAAGATGCCAACCCAGAGAACTCAAAATCTCATAATGTTAACTCATCAAAAAAGTTATCCTCGCCAAAATGTGCTAACCCTGAGCAAATTGCAAGGGCTCGAAATGAGAAAGCAACTGCCTCCAAAAGGTCTACACAAGTTCCTGGTGGAAAATTGTGAGTCGACATGTGCAACATATATAAAGTTTATATCTTCTCATAAGATGTGATGTTGGAAACATTCAAATTTGGTTGCAAGATAGGAGTCAGTCTAGTTTTTTGCATATGATGTTTATATTGATTTTGAGCATAATTTTTCCCTTTACATTGCAGCACAAACTTCACATTTGCTTCTGAGAAACGAAGGAGATTACATTGGACTGCAGAAGAAGAAGAAATGCTGAAGGTACGGATTCATGGTCATAGCTAATGTTTGATTTGGTGCAAATCAGGGTGTTTGCGTTTCCTCAATAACAAGTAATGTCCCTCGGTCTTGATGTCTACCGTCTAGTGTAAATGCATGATATTCATTTTTAGTGAAATGTTTGAATCCGTATGAAATTAACAATTGATTCAATTTCATTTGATGCATTGCAGAATTTATTCTGCCGCTGACAAGGTTTTCCACCATTAACTAATAACGTTCGATTTCTTAAAATCTTTCCTTCATTTCATTTCAGTAGCTCATTTTTAAAATTTAGAAATATTGGCTTCACTACTGCTTGTATAATTGAATTACCAGAAAAATATAATGTATCAAATATTGTATGTTGTTATATTGTTTTTATATGCAAATAAGTAAAAGACTTAAATTCTAAAAAGCTGAATTACTGTGGTGATTTGACCTTAAATATTCATCCTCAAGATGGAATCGAGTTAGAATATAAGTTATTCAAGATATGACTTGCTGGCTTGTTGATGGCTTTCTTATATTGCAGGAAGGAGTGCAAAAGTTTTCAACTAAAGTAAATAAAAATCTTCCTTGGAGGAAAGTTTTGGAATTTGGTAGTCATGTTTTTGATCCTACTCGTACTCCATCTGATCTCAAGGATAAATGGAGGAACATTATGGCCAAAGAGTCCTCAGGAATCGATAAGTAGTAATCTTGTCATGTGTGCCTCTAGATGAAAAAGGTATTTTCATTAAACCCTTAGCAGTTATAATGTGTTATGCGTAAACAAGTACATTTATAAACACATTCTCGCTATTTCACTCATTATTTTGAACCTTTTGAATGCAAAATTGGTAGGATGTCTTAAATCTTAAATAAAGGACTGATGGTACTTTTCTTTAAATATTTAGATCTGAGTGAGTCCGTTAGTGTGACAAGTCACAGTCTCCAAATTTCACCCATATAGCTGCACTTTCTTGTTTAATTACTCACATAATCAAGTCTTTTTTTTTCTTTTTTTTTTTAATATATATATGACATTTAAATCTATTATTTTTTTGTGGTTCTAATTTGTATTTTTGTCATTATCTCATTCATGGTTCTAAAAAATAGTAGGGGAGTGCCTAGCGCTTAGGTCTTCTAAGCGGCGCCTAGACGGATGGGCTAGGCGGTTTGTTTTTTATTCAAAAAAATTTAATTAGTGTTCGGGAATTTGGGTTGATTTAATTTTAGGGTAAGGGTTTGGAGAATTGAAGTCAATTAGGGTTGGGATTTGAAAATTTGGGAGAAATTTGGGTTTTTGGCCGCTCTTTGTAGCAAGTTCGACGACGTCCACCTGTGCATGAACCCAGTTAAACTGTTACATTATTCACACGCCGATCATCTCCACTATTTGCTGTAGGTCTAAAATTTTCCTACCAATTAAGGGTTAAATGGGATGGTTAGGGGCCGCCTGATGAAGGTCGCCTCACCTAACCCTTCACGAGACGCACCCCTAGGCACAAAAGTGCGTGCTTTTGAGACGCGCTTAGATGCGCCTCATAAAAATGTGTGAGAAAACGCGTACTCGAATTGATCTACCTATCTCGAAATTAAGTTGTATAATATTTCTTTAATAAATTAATATAGAGGTGAGCTTTAAATTTTGACAAACACATTAATCTATATTTATATCATTATAATTGTTTTTGATATATTTTTAGTGATTTCTCTTTGTTTTAGTTGATTGGATACTTATATTTTTCTTTTTGCAATTTGCACCTCACATCCATCAGGTGCGCGCCTAAGCCCTAGACCCTAGTGCGTCCTGCGCCTTTAACAACACTGCTCATTCTCTCCTATTGACATATGTTAATGCTTAGGCGTGGCTTGACCAGTGGTCTTTCGGTTTGTTTCTAGACATACCAGCGGGTTATAGTCGGAGCTTCTTTCACTGTTCTGTTTGCTAGCAGGACAAAGGAATGTAAATCGTCATCTTGCACATGGCCTGAATGTATACAGAATCATGAAACCTTGCCGGTTAAGCTAGTCTGTGTATGCCAATGTAATCAAATATTTTTGCGTTATTTTGGGATGTTATTGAAGTTTTTACTTCTATAACGAAGAAAAATGAGCAATTTTGTTGGGTTGAATACATCTACCGGAGCAAAAATTCAGAGAGTTCACATTGTAGCTCAGGAAAATGAATATAACAAATATATTTGTGAAATGAAAGTGCATTTTCTTTTCACTCACTTGGGTGATTCAAAATCGGAATACTAATTATGTTTTCATCGACTCGATCAAGATTAATATAAAAGTAATCAAATAAAATCTTAATATCTCTTTGACAGCCATCTCTATATATTAAATAGGTCTAAGATTAGCAATAATAATCAAATATAAACCTTTATATTGAGAGACTCTTTCCTTTCTTTGGTTATATTTGGAAAAAAATAAATTTAGCTCCACAAACACTGGAATGATTTTGCCTGTTCTTTGATTGTTGCCTGTATAATCTTCCTTTCAATGTGTTCATTGACTTTATTAATAGAAGCAAGAATTTCCGATTTTGAGGCGATTCAAGGTGCAAATCATTACATCTTCATCTTTCTGATTCACGTGATACAATTTGCTTCCATGTTTAGGGAGCTTTTCATTTACAAAATATTATGCATGAATTTTAATTTAGTACAGCAAAGGATTAGAAATTATTTAATATATTGTACTTTGTATGTTATTGAGCATGAATTGTCAAATTCAAAACATCCGAATGTGGATGATCCTGCTAGCCTAATAGTTATCTTTTACTGCATTTTGTGCTTATAAAAACATTAAATTATGTATGGAGAACATTGGTGGAATGACCGTATTTTTATTTTTCTTGTTACAACACTTGAAATATGAAAGAAACTTACTGAAACTGATTGTTCTCGAGTCTTATTTCTTTGGACATTATTATAATATGAATTACGTGTGAATTTCTTATTTCGATTCAGGAATTTAGAAGTGTCAACATAAATTTTTAAACACAGATTGCATTTGACAATTCAATAAATTATCAATATGAAAATTGTTATTATACATATTTATCATAGGTCATTTTTCCTTGATGAAACTGCAGGTATAATATGGACAAGCTCCTGTACTTTTGATCTATTTATTGTTCCACTTGTTTATGAGTTGTTCCAAGGTATAATGTTATTGTAAAAAAATTGCACACGATAAGAAAGATGTCATAATTACAGTTTTTTTTCAAATAATCCATTACATAATTACAAATTTTTTGAATAAAATTAAAAACCGTCTAACACCGCCTAATTTGTCTGTTTAGGTGCCGCCTATAAAACATAGACGTTAAGCGCTACCCACCGCCCAACTAACGCGAATCATTTTTTAGAATATTACATCGGAACGTATGTGGTTAGAAACCAGCAAGTGAATGTTAAGTCATGAAGTATGCTTCATTCAGCATTTTGGTTCAATTAAATAAACAAATAAATGCCTGTTAGTAGTTATATGTATCTTTGACGGATTTCAAGATAAAAAATAAATTGGAGAAATTTTTTCTATCTCTAAATTTGGGCCATTGGATTTTGATCCAATGATTTGGATTTCAAGATTTAAAAAAAAAAACAAAAACAAAAAAAAAAACAAAAACAAAAACAAAACAAAACAAACAACTGCAGAGAAACTTTTTTCTATCTCATTATCTGGAACGTTGGATTTTGATCCAACAGTCCAGATTTGACTGAAACGAGCTCCATTACAAAGTATATTGGAGCACCCGGGGTCCATCTTTTACCACCAACCTTCCAATTTCTACCATTTTGTTTCATGAACCAAAAAAAAAAAAAAGGATATGTTCTTTAATCCAAAGGTAATTTCATTAATAAAGTCACCAATTCGGTTTGAATTTAATAATAAAGATACTTTAAAACTCAGGTCTAACAACATAAAACTCTACACACAAAAAACTTTACGCACTGCTTATTCTCTACCATCTATCAAAAATCGAATTCACATCTAAAATATATGTAAGGTAACAGAGGAATTACTAAATTGACATAGTCTTCCCATTTTGACTAATGTTAGTGAATACAAATTCTTAAATAAAAGAGGAATAATGTAATATACTGAACACAACACAAGGCTTTTACATAAAGCTACACACAACTATTTTCAAAGATTGTCGGTATAGATCCACTGCTCACAACCTCTATCTCCAATGTTAGATCTACTAATTAAGCCCAACATATATTCTATATGTACATGTAAAAGCCTAAAAAACTACCCAAAAAAGATTTTTAAACAAGAAAACGGAACAAAATAACTCCTAACATAGATTAAGATATTATTAGATTTTAACAATAATAATGAAAGAGTGGAATCACAGATTTAAGATCCCATAATAAATAAACAATAGTAAAGTGAAAATTAAAGCAAAGGGGAAATGAAGAGGAAGAAAGAAAAAGGCAATATAGGAAAAGAAAACATAGAGGAATAAAGAAGAAATACAGGGTGGGCTATTTTCTTCATGTTTCTTTCATTTTCTCTCTTGAAGAATTTGGAAGAAGTGTCTTCTGTGTTTTTTTTTTCTTGTAATCTTTTTTCTTTCTTTATTAAAATTATGAGTTTTTTTATTCAAAGTATAAATAGTCGATTTCATTCTGTTGGGGTAAATGATGAAACTCTTAATATGAAAATATATATTTATTTTACTTATGTTATAAATATAAATTGTGTTATTTTAATATTTGCATCTCTTTTATATTTGTGGATGTTTTAATTCGTTATAGACAATATCATTTGGATTGACACACTTAATACTTTACTCCATTTTATAGGAGATAATAATTAAAATATCGATTAATTATTGACAAATTTTATTACTGTATTTATGGATGGTCTTATATAATTTGGCATAATTGAGTACATATCTGCACTTGTTATAAATAATATTGTCACCACTTAGATAGTTGGTTTTATACGTTTTGGCATAAATAATTTCTAAAATAAATTAACTGGGTAAAATGACAATTTATATATTATAAAAAGTAAGATTTCTCTATATTTGAAATATCAAGAGTGGATCCCCTAACCCTAACCCTAATATTTTATTTTATTGTTGCAGTCAAATTTAAAATAGTCCATTATTTTCAAACAATTTAACCTTTTTTTTTTTATTTTGTTACTCAAATTGTTATTTTATTTTACTAAATCTATTCATTGTGGATCGACCGCGGACTTACCGAGATATTTTATTATTCCGACACTCTTATACTTGGCAGTAAAAAATTACTTTGTGAGTGTGTCAAGTTTTTGGCGCTATTTTCAGGAAATATAATTTAATAGATATAATAATAATTTAACATCATTGTATTTTTTCTTTTTTTATTGTTTTATTAAATTTTTTTTTTTTTTGTATTTTCTGCATCTCACTTTTCTTCTTCTTCTTCTTCGCATTTGTATAATTTTAAAATGTCCTGATTGATCCTAAATAAATTCTGAATCCAGACATCCTACATATAGACAAACCATGTACTTGATTCTTCAATGTTATATGAGACATAAAACCCAATTAAAATGGAGCTTGTATTTTTCTAAAAAATTTCTTGAACCATCCTCATCTAGAGATTCTTCCATAATGTTTTGTTAGAACCTAATTCAATAAATTAAAACAGTGGAACGAGAAATTCAATTGAGATATGAATTGACTAGAATTAGAGGATGTTTTTAGAATCTAATCATTACATTTGTGTTTTCTTTTCTTTTGTGATTTTTTTAAAACTTTTTTAACTTTTCTATTATTTTTTCTTTTTGTAAGTATTACATTTACATATTTAAATAGAGAGTCTCAAACACCTTCAGTGTCAGTTGAAATGGTCGATAATCAAAATGAAAATCCAAATGACTGAGATGAAAATCTAGTTAATCAAGTAGACATGAGTCTTAGATGGCGATCTTAATCATCTCATGATACTCAGAGAATTAATGAATCCCATTAGGATAAGATCACCATCTTGCATTGTTTTCCCCCCCAGATGCATCATGTTTCAATTTTAAACCAGGTGTCATCCAACTTTTACCCACATTCCACGATCTAGTATCAGAAAATCCTTATAAACATTATGGGAATTTGAAGAGGTATGTAATACTTGCATATACCAAAATTACAATATGAATATAATTCGACTCAAATTTTTTCCATTTTTTTTAAAGGATAAATCTAAAATTTAGTTGTAGAACCTTAGGTTAGGATCCATCAGAACTAGGAATGATTTTCAATAGCGATTTCTGAAAAAAAAAAAAAAATTTCCCCTCACAAAACAAAAACCTTTAAAAGTAGAATCACAACTTTCACACAAGAGTCGGGAGAAACACTTTACTAATGTTGGGAGAGATTTAAAGAAATGTTAAATGTTCGTCCACATCACGGGTTTGAAACATGGAGGCTGGTTTCCTATTTCTAAGAATGATTAACACCCTAAAGTCTCGAAGATACACTAGATTACATATAACACATAACATAAAATGCAGGACACTGGGACACAATTGGCACTTATCTGTCATCTGTAAAACAAAGTCATCTGATCAAGGCATGTTTAACCTTAAAGAATATCATGATCTTTCTGCTAAATATGCATCTCTAGCTAAAAAAGTTGAGACATTAGAAATGAGGAAGATTGATCATGTTAAGTTAGTTCAAAAAGTTACATATCATATATGTAATTCAAATGAACATGTTACACAAGTTTGCCCAATCTTTCCAGCTTTGTAAGAATGTCTCCATGACCAAATCATTTCCATAAACACCTTCAAGAGACCAAATCCAAACCCATACTCCCAAACATAAATTTTGGTTGGAGAAATCATCCAAAATTTAATTTGAGAAATGATAACCAAGTACAAGCATCGTAAAAACCTCCCCAGATAATATTGTCAAAATCACATTAGCATTCATCATTTATGAGAAATGAAATTTTCCTGCACAATCACAACCAAACCCCAAAAGTCGTCAAAACCATCACGAGGGTAGTTCTGGTAGTCAACACATAGACAAAATCAAAGATGTTATTACTCTTCGAAATGGTAAGGTCATCCAAACACCTATTCTTGAACCTCGTGAAGTTAAAAATGAGTCAGCTTCGGAGGGTAAGGAAGAGGTTCAGGAACCAACATCTATACTTAAGAATAACGATTTTTTGCATGCACCTACAGTTTCTCAAGCATTGAAAAAAAAAATGAATCATTCCCTAGAAATATATGAAATATTGAAGCAAGTGAAGGTCAATATTCATTTATTAGATGTCATCAAACATATACCATCTTATGCCAAATTTCTGAAAGACTTATGCACTGTAAAAAGAAAACATTATGTAAGAAAGAAAGCTTTTCTAGCTAAAAATGTAAGTCCTTTCCCTCAACAGATAATGCATTGAAATACAAAGACCATAGTTGTCCTATTATTTCTTGTATTATTGGAAATCATAAAATTGAACATGCATTACATAATCTTGGAACTAGTGTCAATTTGCTTCCATTTTCGGTTTACCAATAACTTAATATTAGCGAGTTTAAACCAACTTCAACTACTCTTTTACTTACTGATAGATTAGTTAAGGTACCTAAAGGAAATATGGAAGACATATTATTAAAAGTCAAAAAAATTCATCTATCATGTTAATTTTATTATCTTGGAAACACAACCTATAGCAGACAGTTACAAGCCATTCCAATAATACTTGGTCGTCCATTTTTAGCAACAACTAATGCTTTAATTAATTACAGGAATATAATCATGAATTTGTCTTTTAGCAATATAATGTTGGAACTTAATTTTTTAACATGTGCTATAAGCTGAAGACATTAAAAATGAGAGCGTGGAACTAATTGAACTAATTTTAGAGGAACGTATTCAGGGGAGTATATAACCTTATAGATATTTATACAGCTAATTTTTTTGAATCAAGTACGTAATTAGATTCAGATATTTCTAATGATTTTTCTTTACTTGATTATACACAGTAATTAGAAGACGATGGATGAAAGTAAAATTTTTAGGAATTAGGAACACTTGAAAAAGAAAAATGTGAGGAAGTACTCAATTGGAATTAAAGACTTTTCCAGAATGATTGAAGTATACATTTATTAGTGATGAATCAACTTACCCTATGATAATTTCTTCCTCCTTCACAAGTGATCAAGAAGGTAAGTTGTTAAAACTGTGGAGAACATAAACTGATAATTCGATGGAATTTAAAAGATATGAAAGACATTAATCCTTTGATATGCACACAAAGAATATATTTAGAAGATAATTCAAGGACATATCATCAATCCCAAAGAAGATTAAGCTCTTACATGAAAGAAGTGGTAAGAATAGAAGTTCTTAAACTTTTTTATGTAGGAATTTTTAATGCTATCTCTGATAGTTGTGGGTAAATCCTACAAAAGTTGTGTCTAAAAAGTCTGGAATAACTGTCATAAAAATGATAAAGGAGAGTCAATCCTAACTCGAATACCATCTAGTTGGTGTATATACATTGATTATAGAAAGTTAAATGACGATACTAGAAAGATCATTTTTTTTACCATTTCTTGATCAAATTTTGGAAAGAGTATGAGAACATCCCTACTACTGCTTTTTTGATGGTTACTCAGGTTATTATCAAATTCCTATTGCTTTAGAAGACCAGGAAAAGACCACATTCACATGTCACTTTGGAACATTCACATTTAGGAAAATATCATTTGGACTTTGTAATGCACCAACAACATTCCAACGATGCATGTTAAGCATATTTAGTGACATGGTTAAACATTATTTAGAGGTCTCTATGGATGATATAACTGTTTTTGGGAACTCATTTGATAACAATTTGAATAATTTGGAAAATATTTTAAAAAGATGTGAAGAAAAATGACTTGTATTAAACTGGGTTAAATGCCATTTTATGAATGATTCAAGAATTATTTTGAGCCACGTTGTGTCATCTAAAGGTATTGAGGTTGACAAGACAAAAATATAGGTGATTTCTAAATTACCACCACAATAAACAGTCAGGAAAATCTGTTCCTTCCTAGGATATGAATGATTTTATAAGAGGTTCATTAAAAACTTTAGTATCATATCAATACCATTGTGTAATCTCATATTAAAAGATGCAACATTTGAATAGATAGAAGAATGTCAAAAATCTTTTGAAAATCGGTCTTTTAACTTCCGATCATATCATACAATCTCTTGATTGATATTTGTCTTTTGAGATAACGTGTGATGCCAGTGACTATGCAGTTAGTGCAGTATTAGGACAAAGAAAGAAATGTAAGCATTATGTAATTCATTACACAAGTAGAACTTTAAACAGTGTACAAATTAATTACATTACCACAGAAAAAAGAATTATTTGCTTCAATATTTACATTTTTCAAATTTCAAGCATATTTAATTAGTTCTTCAACCGTTGTTTATTATGATCTTGTTATTGTTATATTTTTGATGTCGATGCAAAGCCAATATTACTACAGTGGATTTTGTTGCTTCAAGAATTAAATCTCGCAATCAAGGACAAAAAAGAAGTAGAGAATGTAGTTACAGATCATTTATCGAGACTCACAAATGAGTCATCAATTAACACAGCTCCTATTATTAACTCTTTTCTCGATTATTTTTTATTTTCAGTAAATACAATGCTTAATATTGTCAATTTTCTGATAAGAAGAATAATGCCCACAGATTGAAGCCATCCAGACAATAAGAAATTTTTGACTAAAGTTAAAAGATTCTATTGAGACAATCCATATTTGTTCACGTATCGCCTTGATCAGATTTTCCGATAATGCATACCGGACAATGAGATAAGTATTGTTATTTAGTTTTATCATTCAAAAGCATGCAGTGTTCACTTCTCATCTAAAAAAACTATTGTAAATATATTACAGTCTAGATTTTATTGGCCCATCTTATTTAAAGATACACATCATTTCTGCAAAAAATGTGAAAATTATCTAAAGTTATGATCCATTTCTAAAAGAAACATGATCTCTTTAGATCTCTTTAAATCTCATTCTTGTCATCGAAATCTTTGATTGTTGGGGAATAAATTTCATGGGTCTATTCCACCATCATTTGGATTTTTATATATTTTAGTTGCAGTCGATTACGTCTCAGAATGGGTTAAATTGATTCCTTGTCGAAACAATGATCACAAAATTGTGATTAATTTTTTTTTTTAAAAAAAAATTAAATCGATTTGGAATCCCTCGGGTCATTATAAATGATGGAGGTAAACACATTTGTAACAAGTCTTTTGAGTCTTTACTGAAAAAGTATGAGATTACACATAAAATTTAAACCTCTCATCACTCTCAAATCACAAATATTGGTTTCTTCAACTGACTGATTCACTTTGTGCATACCGAACAACTTTCAAAACTTCTTTGGAAATGTCTTCCTATTGTTTAGTTTATGAAAAATCGTGTCATTTGCATGTATAACTTAAGCATAAGGTATATTGGGCTATTAAAGCATTCAATTAAAACATTGAAAATTCTAGTCCTTAACGTAAACTACAATTAAATGAACTTGAAGAGTAAGGAATGATTCATATGAGAATTTAAAAATTCTTACAGCTAAAACTAAAGGCTTTCATGAAAGTCGAATTTCATGAAAAATATTTGAAATTAGTCAAAGAATTTTACTTTATAATTCTCGTCTTCATCTATTTCCTGGAAAATTGAAATCCAAATGGAATGACCCATTTATTGTGAAGCAAGTTTACCGATATTGAGATATTGGCAATGAGAATTGTTGGACAAAATGACCCATAGCGTCACTATTTGCACAGAACATTGTGTTGTTGTAGCAAATTAACTATGTGACAAGGAAATTGCACTCTCATCATTTGTGATTAGATCACCATAGATATATAAATGAAGAGAGGTCCCTATGATTAGTTCCTGGACTGAGAATGATATGAGACAGTATCAGTCCCCGAAGGATTAATCATTAAATATCCCTAGCCAGAGTATTATCGAGACTGGACATCGATAATGCGGAATAGGCTTGTATTGCACTTGTGTGCGTTGTGAGGGCACAACGGCATAGTTCTCATATATATAAGTATAGGATACTTATGCAAGTGCGATAGGAGGTCGTGTTTCACCGATGGTACGAGAAACAGCTTCGCTCTGGATAGACCCATCGGAATCCCATTGGTACTATGACTATGTGTCTATGGGAGGCCGAAATCAAGGTAGGTGTGTATAGTCTTAACCTGAGACTTACATCGCTAATACTTGTGATAATCGGTAGACTTTGGTCTTGGTGGTACAGGGCTTTAACCGGTTCTGCGTACACCACTTCTGGGTTTATCAGAGAGTCGTAGTGTATTGGGTGTGATGTCAAGACGAAAGTATCACTTCAGTCATAGTGGAGATGATGTCACGCAGGATACGGTACTAGTGCTCTTGAGTGTTGCGCAACCAATCGGGATATTGTGACCAGGTCATGAATATCCGATTATAGAGACTATGTTACCAGACATCCGACATGTGCTTCGGACGGGGTAGACACTTATCCAGCCCCAGCCCTAGCACGTGACTATCCGATACTGGGCCGATACACACAATACAATGGTATACTACGCTTGATACAGATCTTAATATTCTTAAATGGATATGTCCGGAGAATTGGGTAGACTTGGTGCTTTGCTAGGAGTCGATCTTGTCTCGTAAATCGGTAGAACGTAGTACTTGGTACGTACGTGATTCGGATACTCCGACGACCGTATTTACTGCCAACTTATCCGGGGATCTTATGGGTCGCTTCCCGATAATCCACCGATGACGCATAACTCGCACTCTTAAATAATCTGGGATTATATAGAAGAGAGAGAAAATTAATCTAGGATTAATTACGGAGATATTTTATCTAGGATAAAATATCGTCTAGAGAGAGATAACGATTAATTTGGATTAATCGGTAAATTAATATATTCGATATATTAAACGAAATTAGATTTCGACGTGGAATTAAATTAGATTTTAATTCGGGCGAACGAATTAATTTAGAATTAATTCGTTAGCGACGTGAATAGTGAATTCGCTAGGCGTAATCATTTAATTGCGACGCGACGGAAAAATCGTTAATTTGGAATTAGCGAACCCGAGCCCGAGTGTGATTGCAAGCGCATTCGTATTTCGAATTCGAGTGCGGCGTCGCAAGTCGCATCATGCGTCAAATCATTAGTCGCATCAAGCGTCAAATCACTTGTCACTTTGAGTGATGTGACTTGACAACATGTCACTTTAATAAAGTTGATGTGAATAGTGATGGACATGATGTGCATAGTGTTTGCCTTTATTGTTTGACTTTTTAAATGCAAATTCAAGTGAAATTCATTTGAAATTCACTAAAAGTGTATAAGATATACTTGAAATGCAAATGCAAAAACATTAATACACATCTTTCATCTTTCATTTCTTTCTCTACACCTCACGCCCAAAACAGAAAAGTGGACTGGTTTGGAACCAGAAATGGCGTGAATAAAGGGAGGCCAATAGTGGATTTTCATGGTGAAAATCCAAGTGCTAGCACACTTACGAGACTTGCGAAGGTGGTAGGGAGGTTCGCCCATGAGCCGGGATCCGTCGGACGAGGCTTGGAGCTCCGTTTCGCAGCTCAAAATCTGAAAATGGAAGGCAGTGAACTGCTGCAGTGGGCGCCAAAACAGTGGGCTTTTTGTGGCTTGATTCGTCTTCAAATCGACTCAACCGATCGATGTGAGTATTCCGCTATCTCCATTGGTGTGTTCACACATGTATTTCATGTCTTGTTTGATCTTGGGACCTAGATAATAACCATCAATGGCATCAAGAGCTATAGGTTCAAGCATGAAATTGTAGGGCTTAAAATTTGGGTAAATTTGTTTTGAGCATGATTTGAATAAATTGATTGTTTGAGTATGCTTATAACATGTCCAATTGCATTTTGGTTGGACCAATTTGTTGAAAATTGATTTGGAATAATTTTCCCAAATTTTTGTCACTTGGCCGAATGTGTTGGTGATTTTGAATCCTTGGAATTTTTTTGGTTTTGATTCATTGGATGAGTTAGAATCATGTAGGATGATGTTAATTTATGGTCAATTGGATTGTACTTTGAATTGAACATAAATCCCCAAAATTCTCATGATTGGCCGAATTGGAGTATGCCCTTGAATGTCTTGGATTTTTGATTTTATGAACATTGGATGTGTATGAAATCATTTAGGATGTTGATTTAATGTCGATTGTGGGTTTGATTGGATTGAAACCAAATCGGATGTGAAATCCTTCCTTGGCCGAGACTAAAAAAGCATGTAAATGGTTTGATTTTTCAATTTGTGTGTTGGACATATAATAATGAATTGAGTATGATTAATTGGACTAATTTACTGTTTTGGAAATATTGATTTAGTTGATTAATCATGTAATGCACTTTAGGTAATTAAATTACGGAATTGGATTCATGAAATTTAATTATTTAGGCTTAAATTGGATTTGGTCTTCTAATGTTGTATTTGGGCCTATTGGGCTTGATTTATCAAGTTTGGTTTAGGCCAAGTGAATTGGATCCAATTGGGCCCAAAACATTAACCATAAAGCCCAAATGCGACTTAAAACCTTTAAAGTTCAATTGAGCCTAATGGGCCAAGATTGATTTATGGGCTTATGGGGTAAATCCCGGATTGGACTTTGGTTATCGGTTTGACCCGAGTTGACCAAAAGTCCACGCCTTAAGAAATCAATTAAAAGCCCATTGGACTTTAATTGAATTGACGTTGGACGTTAATCGGTCTTTGAGACGCGTTACGATTAAATTTGGAATTTAAATCGTAAAAGGTTTATTAAATAAAAATGTAATATTTAATTTGGAATTGAATAGTGAATTAGTATTAAATACATGTTATATTGGATTTAATGATGTAGTTTAATTTAATTCAAGAATTCGTACTTTGAGTACTTATTCGCAAAAACGAGTTTGACTCGAACAAAATCAAATCGTTGTTTGAACATTGGATGATCACTTAATTATCAGATTAATTAATTTGATTAGATTGATTGATAGCATGCTTATGTGTGTGAATACGTGGTTGTGTTGAATGAATAATGTATATCGGATGGATATTAGATGGGTGGGCAATTTTAGAAATGTTGTAATAAATTCGATTTATTAAATTGGACATGCGTGTCCAGCCTTATCACCTCTATTCTCTTCTTACCTATTCCCCTCAATGTAAATGAGGTTTCTTTAGAAGTGTAGTGTAACGGGTAGAAGTAATACTAGTGCTAGCTTGAGTGAGAAAGGGAGAGATTTGATCTAGGATCAATGTGTTAAGTATCCATCCGCATATCATTATTATTTATTTTCATACTCGTTTTATTATGTATTTAGAATGCATGTTTAAGGGTGTATGATGATGAGACCTAAACAAAGATAATTAAATTGGTAGCCAATTTGCACTCGAAAATCCCTCATTAAATATCATGCGCCTTTTCCTTCCATTGAGTGATTCTTGCTCAAGATCTGAGATTGGCAGGGGTTGTTGGCCAAAGTCAAGCCCTTGTCCGTCGAAGATGTGTTTTAATCAAGAGGCTTTGTTCCATATCGGTGTCGTGTCCAAGTTGTGGATTTGTTGGCCAAAGTCAAGACCACTTCTTGTCCATCGACATTGATTACGAAGCTTCCATGTCAATGGGTCCGCGCTTGACTGGGATCACTAGGTTTGTTGTGCCAAAGCCAATGCCTAGTTGATTCAGAGAAAAAGGTTAGGGTATATATTCGATATATAGGCATATATTAGATATATGTTTGGGACTTGGATGTGTCCACCTACTAGATCTAGGAGTTGGATGAGATCCAATTGATCTTCGAGATCTACCTGGTTAATTATCATACAATTTATTGGCCAAAGTCAAGATTGTGTGACATTTAACGGGATCCTAGCCCACTAGGAAACACGGTTTCCCGAGTACTCGACAGAGGGTTAGAGGCTCGACGAAAAATAGTGGGAGGCAAGTATTGAATTTGCAACATTCGTTCGAATACTCGCTAAACGCACTTATCTATATTTTACTCATCATATTAATCAAAAGTATTAGTTGGACTAATATTTTATGTTGTTTTAAATATATATATAGTTGGACTATATATAAACTCATTCGATATATAGTTGATTTTATAATTGATTATAGTAATCAATATAATTGAATTAAAATGATAGTTGATTTTATAATTGGATTATAGTAATCAATATTAAGATTATAGTGATTAAATAATTGGATTATTGTAATCATTATAATAAATAGTACCTTTATTAAAATTGATTAAATAGTTAGACTATTAAAATCAAGAAAGGATTTGAAAAGTTGAATATTTAAATGATTTAATTTTCATTGGGAATAATAATAGGTTACTTTATTGGATAAAATAACTTGTTATATCTAGGCCCATAATTAAGCAAATAAGTAGAGCATAAAATCTTGGAAGATTTATGTGATGATGACTTTAGTGCTTAATTTAATATACTTGACAATAAATCTATTTTAAAGTCAAAGTTTGCAATTGGGCAAGTTGCACAATGTGCACATCATTTCGATATTCTAAAACCCAAGGCTTGGCCAAAGGTTTGTGAAATATTGAAAAGATAATTGACATATCCCAAAGTGACTACCATTTGGATATGAAAGACCACGAAAGGAATTAAGAAAGGGCGATGCTCTAACTTTAAAAATATTTTTCAAAGGTATGTTCACTACTAGTATTGAAATTGGATTTAAATACTTAGTGTGGTACATAAAATATATGTATTGATGTTCAGAATCCGCTATGAGCTGGATACTGACTTCAAGCCGAGATTTCTCTGCGAATCGGAAACGGGACGAAAGTCGCTGTTTCGACCGTAGATACCTAATTTAGGAACTACCCTTTCGGATGTACTTAAATTAGGAAATGTTATGATGTAACTAGTTTGACTAGAGACGTTATCTCTATATCAGTGTTTAATCCGATGCGGATAAAACCTTTATATTCTAGAACACTAAGTGTTTCATTATATAAAGATGACTGAGATAAATACATTAGATGTAAATAACAAATTTATATTTTGAATATAAATAAAATCTCAAACATAAAAATGACAAATAAATAATCAAATTGATTTGATCAATAGAGACTTATTTGTGGCATTGTTGTCTAGGACACAAATTAAACAAGACTCGTATATCCACACTTTTGAAGAGTGGGTACTAGGACTGATTTGACTATTCAAATAAGGTCTGCGAATCTAGTTTATTAGGTAAAATACCTAAAATACTATTACTTGGTAATAGTAAAAGAGTCACCGATCTGTTAGCCCTATTCATGGTGAGTTAGTGGGCCCATATCTAGCTAGGCTAGATGTGAACATGAATATTCGTGACCTTAACGGATGTGGCATCACGTTGTGGTTATGTGTTCTTTTTGAAGAACACAGATCGGAAACTTTTGAAGTTTCGACACGAAGTAAATAAACAGATCGGCTATAGTATTATTCCGCCACAATAAGACCGTAATGGAAATACTTAAGCAGTAAGTTTCATACGTAAATGAAAGAGTACGGTATTCTTTCATATGAGGACTGTCCCGAGACACGTCAGTTAGACGGTGTGT
>SKCR01007610.1:0-24578 GCA_019454045.1 Zanthoxylum bungeanum | reverse complement strand
ACCACCACCATCAATCACACATGGCAAGTTGTCAAATCACTCAAAGTGACTAGACATCACATCAATCAAAGTGACTAATGATTTGACGCTTGATGTGACATGTGGGCCGCACTTTAATTCGCAATGCGAGTTCGCCACCAAACACTCCCGGGCTCGGGTTCGCTAATTCCAAATAACAAATTTTCCGTTGCGACGTAATTAAATAATTATGCCTAGCAAAATTACTATTACGTCGCTAACGAATTAATTCTAAATTAACTCGTTCGCCCGAATTAAAATCTAATTTCAATTCCACGTCGAAATCCAATTTCGTATAATATATCGAATACATTATTTTATCGATTAATTCCAAATTAATCGTTCTCTCTCTTTTAATTAATATTTTATCCCAGAAAAATATCTCCGTAATTAATCCTAGATTATTTTCTCTATTTTATAATTAATCCCAGATTAATAAAGTGTGAGTCATACGTCATCGGTGAATCTTCGGGAAGCGACCCATGAGATCCCCGGATATGTTGCCAGTAAATCCGGTCGTCGGACTATCCGAACACGTACGTACCTAGTACTACGTTTTTAACCGATTTACAAGACATGGTTGGCTTCTAGTAAAGCACCGTGCCTACCCAATTCTCCAGAAATATTCTTACTGGAATATGTGATCTATATCATACGTAGTATACGTAGTATTGCGTATTTCGATCCAGTATCGGATGTCACGTGCAAGGCCTGGGGCTGGAAATGTGTCTGCCCCATACGAAGCACATTTCGGATCTCTGGTAACTAGTCTCTATAATTGGATAAACATGACCTAGTCATAATATCCCGATAGCTGCAGCATATAAGAGCACCAGTTCCGTATCCTACGTGATCATCTTCTCCACTATGCCTGGAGTGACACTTCCATCTTGACATCACACCCAATACACTACGATTCTCAATATACCCAGAAGACGCATACATAGAACCTGTTAAAGCCCTGGACGACCAAAACCAAAGCATATTGATTGTCGTAAATATTAGCGGTGCAAGTCTCAGGTTAAGACCAAATACACCGACCCTGATTCGGACTTCCATAGACACATAGCCACACTACCAATGGAATTCTGAGGGGTCTATCCAGAGCGAAGCTGTTTCCGTACCATCGGTAAACACAACCTCCTATTACACTTGCATGAGTATCTTATACCCAAATATATGTGAATTATGCCGTTATGCTCCCATAACACGCACAAGTGCAATACTAGTCTATTCCGCATTATCGATGTCCAATCTCGATAATACTACGACTAGGGATATTTAATGATTAAACCTTCATGGATTGATACTGTCTCATATCTTATCAATCCAGAATAATCATATGGACCTTCTATCATTTATACATCTTTGTAATCTAATTACAAATGATAAAAGAGAAATTTCATTTGTCACATAGTTAATTTGTACAACAACACCATGATCTGTACAAATAGTGATGTTATGGGTCATAACTGTCCAACAACGCATGCATTCGGCATTATCCCATTCGAACGTGTTTCCAAACGCTACTCAAACGCATGCATTTTGTTTACTGTTCGAACGCATTTCTGACCGCTACACGAACGTGCATGCAGTGAATCGACTTCTCTTCCTCATATTTCATGCATGTTTGCTTCTTTGGTCATTTCTTTTGCATTACATACTTAATCATCTCACTTTATTATTAACGCTTTTACTGTTATTATTTATTTACATTTCCGCACTTCTTTGTTTAATATGTTTATGGAATTATGCATTTGCCTTCATTTTTATTTACGTTTATGGGTGTGCAAACTTGTATGTTGATTCAATTATCTTTCATGTGTTTCATAAGACTTGGTTATATTATTGCATAAATCCTTTCATTGCAATTGGCATAAGTAAGGGCTCATTCTGAACCCAACGGTTTGAGGTCTTCCCTTGCGAAGGGTGAGTGTGGCCTTAAATCATTTCTCAGTTCACACTAGGTGGCGACTCCATTTATTCTCCGGTTTAGTCCCCCGCGGGCTACTCCGTACTCCCAACGAGCCACGAGCCCGGACAACGTCGCCCACCTCTGTACATGTGTCTACAGTCTGGCGACTCCACTGGGGATAGAGAATCAGCCCCGAAATAATGTCTTGTAATGTTTGTGATTTTTACTTTAGTTAACCTTGTCTCATATATTTTGCATATCCTTTCTTACCTTGATGGCATCATGTATCGTGAAGTCATTTTCACTCGAAGCGGCGGATCGTTATATGGTATCATCACTCGTTGGCACGTACCTTAGGGTATAAAAAAAGGTGCGCTCACTTGGTCGCTCGAACCTTTGAGTGAGGAGACCTAGTTGTGGGAAACCCTTCGCCGGTCGGAGCCTTTATCTATACTCCTATAAACCCGCATGTGAACCATAGTTGTATTACATATAGAAGCCACCATTTTATGCTTGTGTTTGGGACCATCATCATTTGGACCCAGTTGGGCTTCTCATCATAGGATACGAACTTGTTGGGCCATTTAAACTGGGACGAGTTTATATCTTATGACGATTAGGCCAAAAGCTTCCAAAATGCTGATTGGCCGCTTTGTGTTTGGGCCTTATATCATTTGAAGTTGTTTAGCCCCGTTATCGCAAAAGTGTAACCCCGTTGGGCCTTTTTCAACTGGGACAAGTTTGCACCTCGCAATAATATGATTGAATGCTTTGGAATGATAATAGGCCAACTTGTATGAAAACCTTGATGGACTTAGAAAATCCAATCATGATATAAATATACTAGAAGCATGAGTCTGATATCCACATTGGCTTTCATCCAGCAAGGATACGCCTTGTTACGGCATATTTATTTACTTTGGATGCTTCCAAGTTCATCCTCATAACCGTGATTACCGAAGGCCCAATTCGTCATTTCTAGACAATGGTACTATCCCCATAATAGGCTTAGTCAATATTGTAAATAAACGGTCTTTGTCTGTTATCGATGGAAAGGGACTGAGGTAGCCAAGGTTCACCTCATAGCATAGGAGAGAGCTATTTTGTGTACCAACATCGGTGGGTAAAATAAGCCATACCTAGAACCCAAAAATAGACTTACTGCGAGTGTGGGAGAAATAAGGTCGGAAGGATATATTCTGTTTTGATAACCATATACATCTTATATATCTCATGCATCGCACGCATACATGCATCATTCTAAATCACAGTTTTAAAAGCCATCATAGATATCCGTTGAGTTAGAAAAGAAGAAAGACTCGTTAAAAAACAATTAGCAAACATGAGTGAGTCAGATAATGAGGTTTCCCGCATGGATCAATTAGAGACCAATGTCACTAAGATTACTGAGCAGTTGCAAGCTTTAGCCACTGTTTTGGCCAGTCTAGCAGTGCTCCGCACATGGGGAATAGAAAGTAATGAGAATGTCAGGCGTGAGGAGCCTCCGATTAGGGTGAGTGATGAGATCCCTATTTTTGATGATGACATGGCAGAGTATGCCATGGGAAGGGTAGCCAGGTCTCAGACAGAATTGTAGAAACTCAGGGATCAGGTAGAGTCAGTTACCCGCAAGCTGAAGGGTAAACATGAAGATTTACTAGACTACGATGCGATGATTTTCGAAGAGCAGCTACCTTCGCAGTTCAAGATGCCTGACATAGCCAAGTTCAACGAGAACGGGGATCCGATGGTCCATCTCCTACAGTATATTTATGTGATGAGTTCAGTGGGTCTGTCAAAGCGTCAGGTTCAAAAGATGTTTGGATGTCACTGGAGGGGTCGCCTGTGGTATGGTATCACGACCTGGAGAGAAAGGTCAATGATAATTAGAGGGCATTAGCAGAGGCCTTTCTGAATCAGTATGTCACAGACTTGGAGATTGACTTGTCGCTCCGTGACTTGGAGAATACCAAACAGAATCCGGATGAGAGCTTCAAGGATTATATAGATCGCTGGAGAAGCCAACTCTTGAAAATACAGACTCGTCCCTCGGAGAATGACCAGATCAAGATGATCATTAAGGGAACCAAGCCCTCTATTTATAACAAGCTGAGGAGAATGACCTCCATGATTAGTGACTTTCGATAGCTCAGAGAAACTGTCATAGATATCGAGGAAGAGGAAGCCTAGAATCGAAAGTTTTACAGCTAGAATAAAAGGACCATTGTGGGGCCTTCAGGGACAATGCCCGCTACTGTTGAGATCGCTGCTGTCAGAAACAGGCGATTCTCCAATATTGGTAAACCTTTGTCAAAGGTGTTTCAAAAAGCTGAAGATGCAAGGACTCCTAAAACCTTTAGAACCTAGACCATTTCCAAATCATGTGCTACCTCACCTCAACCTAAATATGTACTGTTACTTCTATCAAGAAAAAGGCCATGACACCGAAAACTGCACCCATCTTAGGCATGAGATCAAAAACCTCATTGACGCTCATAAGATACCCGACCCAGAAAAAGAACAACCCAACACACATAGAAACCCTCTACCCAACTACCACGTTGTTCCACCACCCACTCACATGATCAACTTGGCCTACTTGAAGGCCTTGTCCTCCGAACCCTCAACCACCAAGCCTTTTGTATGGAGATATGGAACATCAGTAGTGAAGATGTAATAGAGCAGGGGATAGATTCATGGATAAACTTCTTGGGAAATGACAAAGAGAAGAAGGAATAGAAAGAAGAACTACTACAGTCGGAGAATCTGACACTCGAAGAAGACTAAAGAAGAAAAGGCTGCAGATGACGAAGACGTTTATTTTTGTAATCTCTCATTTATTAGTCATAAAGACATTGTTTTGCTTACTTGTTCGAACCTTTCCGGTTTTGCGTCATGACATACATGACATGAGCGTATTTGACATTAACTTGACAAAGACAAATGTGTTTAATCTCGGTACATGTGAAAACCTCGGGGGAATTTCAATTACAACTAAGGAGCGGAATAGAATTAACAGAAAGAAATTGTAAGCAGGCCTTGGGGGCGACCAAAGACATTTGTAGGCAGAGGGCACCAAAAAGCACCAGCAAGGCCTAACCCATCGGAATAGCAAAATACATCTATGCATACATGCATACACGTCACATGCACGTAATCTTTGTCTTGTTTTTGTTCGCAGGTATTGAAGAAAAGCGGCCAAGACACACAGTTCAGGAATAAAGCCCCCAATCAATACAGTTGGGGAATAAAGCCCACAATCAAAAAAAATTTGGGAACAAAGCCCAGGGAATAAAGCCCACAATCAATACAGTTTGGGAATAAAGCCCACAATCAACAAAGGTTTGGGAACAAAGCCCAGGGAATAAAGCCCACAATCAACATAAGTTCGAGAACAAAGCCCAAGGAATAAAGCCCACAATCAATACAGTTCGGGAATAAAGCCCACAGTCAACAAAAGTTTGGGAACAAAGCCCAGGAAATAAAGCCCACAATCAACATAAGTTCGGGAACAAAGCCCAGGGAATAAAGCCCACAATCAATACAGTTCGGGAATAAAGCACACAATCAACATAAGTTTGGGAACAAAGCCTAGGGAATAAAGCCCACAATCAATACAGTTCGGGAATAAAGCCCACAATCAACATAAGTTTGGGAACAAAGCCCAGGGAATAAAGCCCACATTCAATTCAGCTCGGGAATAAAGCCCACTCTCAACACAGTCCGGGAACAAAGCCCAGAGATGGTTCGGGAACAAAACCCAAAGTGTTGGGTTTCTACTATAGTCCCGGGATCAATTCAAGCATCAAACATGTGTGAATACTCAATGAAGAATGGCGGAATCATACTCACATTGAACGGCTTTTGCGACGCGAGGAAAAATAAAAATCTTTGTGCTCCTCCTAGAAGCTCTCGGCAGTGGGCAGATTTTTGAGCTCCAAGAATTCGGTCATCACCTCCATCAATCTCCAAGCTTTGTGTTGTGATTCCATGCTCATGGGTGCGGTTCCCTATCACCTTCGCAAGACTCCAAAGGCGTGCTAGCACTCCGGAAATTTTGCCGCAAAATTTCCTTTAGCTTCTCATTGGCTCACGGTAATTGCAGTGAAAGAAGAAGAAAAACAGCCCCTTGGGCGTGAGAGATGAGAGAGTGTGTTAAGTGTTGGTTGTTGGAGACTTGTGTATCTAATACACAAAAATGAATTTTAAAATTCATTTTCCAAATTTTTGCTTTCCAAAAGTCAAAACATTAAAGCCACAACCACCTCCATCAACTATTCACATCAAAAGTGACTAGACATCACTTCACTCAAAGTGATGTGACTTCTATCACTTGATTGACTAGTGATTTGACGCTTGATGTGACTTATGGGTCACACTTAAATTCACAATACGAGTGCGCCCGCAAACACTCCCGGCCTCGGGTTTGTTAATTCCAAATTAACGAATTTTCTGTTGCGACGTAATTAAATAATTATGCCTAGCAAAATCACTATTCACGTCGCTAACGAATTAATTCTAAATTAACTCGTTCGCCCGAATTAAAATCTAATTTCAATTCCGCGTCGAAATCCAATTTTGTTTAATTTATCGATTAATTCCAAATTAATCGTTCTCTCTCTTTAATTAATATTTTATCCCATATAAAATATCTCCGTAATTAATCCCAGATTAATTTTCACTCTCATTTAATTAATCCCAGATTAATAAAGTGCGAGTCATACGTCATCGGTGAATCTTCGGGAAGCGACCCATGAGATCCTCGGATATATTGGCAGTAAATCTGGTCGTCGGACTATCCGAACACGTAAGTACCTAGTACTACGTTTTTACCAATTTACAAGACAAGGTTGGCTTCTAGCAAAGCGCCATGCCTACCCAATTCTCCATAAATTTCCTTACATGAATATGTGATCTATATCAGGCGTAGTATACGTAGTATTGCGTATATCGATCCAGTATCGGATGTCACGTGCAAGGCCTGGGGCTGGAAATGTGTCTCCCCGTACGAAGCACATATCGGATCTCTAGTAACTAGTCTCTATATCGGATAATCATGACCTAGTCATATTATCCTGATGACTGCAGTACATAAGAGAACCAGTTTCGTATCCAACGTGATCATCATCTCCACTATGACTGGAGTGATACTTCCATCTCGACATCACACCCAATACACTATGATTCTCAATATACCGAGAAGAGGCGTACACAGAACCTGTTAAAGCCCTGGACGACCTAAACCAAAGTATATTGATTGTCGCAAGTATTAGCGGAACCATCAGTAAACACAACCTCTTATTACACTTGCATGAGTATCATATACCCAAATATATTAGAATTATGTCGTTATGCCCTCACAACGCGCATAAGTGCAGTACTAGTCTATTCTGCATTATCGATGTCCAATCTCGATAATACTACGACTATGGATATTTAATGATTAAACCTTCGTGGATTTATATTGTCTCATATCATCTCAATCTGGAACTAATCATATGGACCTTTCATCATTTATACATCTTGGTAATCTAATTACAAATGATGAAAGAGCAATTTACTTTATCACATAGTTAATTTCTACAACAACACCATGATCTGTACAAATTGTGATGCTATGGGCCACAACTGTCCAACAATCTCCCACTTGGCTTATAGCCAATCACACACTCGAACTATGTACGGTTCGCTCAAACTTCTGCTGAGGAAAGGCTTTCGTCTACGATTTGCAAGGTTATCATCTGATGCGATTTATTCGATCATCACATCGCCACGATGTATGATCCGAACGAATCAGATGAACAGTTGAAGTATTTATTTGGATCGTTGATGAGACCATTAATTCTTTAGCCTATGCTGAAGCCTAGCTCAGTTGCTAACAGAACTATATCTAATCTAATTAGATTTATTATCGACCCAAATGGCTTCTATTGCTGCCTCAGCTGCAGCAATAATCTGCTTTTGTTGTTTATTCTGTGACAGTATCTTGCTTGGAAGATTTCCAACTCACTGTTCCGTTATTCAGACTGTATAGTACCGTTGTTACGACTTGTAGTCGTTTTTATCGGTTAGGAAACTTGCAACGGTGAACCCAGTCACTTCTAGTTCTCCTTCTCCATAGTATAAGAAAGCATCATTAGTTCCTCTAAGATACTAAAGGATTTTCTTAACATCAATCCAGTGACTATCACATGGCTTGGCCCGATTGTGACTCCATATGCTCAAAGCGTATGAGACACCAGGTCACATACATTTATTTTAATGTATGAGTTCTCGGAGAGTATTAACAACTTTAGATCTATCACAGTAGATCTTTATTCCTAGAATAAAGGTTGTTTCTTCCAAGAATTCTACGGAGAATTTTCATGAAAGCCAAGTTTTCACCGATTGTATTTGGGAATGTCATTTCCATGAAATGATATGTCATCATTATTTAGGACATTTACTGTCAGTGCGTTCCCACTAACCCTCTTATATACACAAAAATCATTTTCGTTTTGAATTAAATCATATACCATTATGATTACATCAAAGCGATAGTTCCAAGAACCCAATGCTTGCTTCAATCCATAAATGGATCGAATAACCTGCAAACCTTGTTTGCTAGTTATAGTACGACAAAAATTTCAGGATGTTGTAAACATCCTCCAAAAGGTTTCCGTTTAAGGAAAGCGGCTTTGACATTCTACTGCCATATTTCATAAATGAAACATGCAGCATCAGCAAGCATTATCCAAATGGATTTACCATGGCAACAGGTAAAAGGTTTCATCGTAATCGACATAATGTTGATAATGATACCTTTTCGCTACAAGCCTAGCTTAGTACGTTGGTATGTTGCCTTCCATGTATGTCTTCTTTGAAGACTTATATAGTACCAATAGGCACAATGCCTTCCGGTATAACAACCAGTGTCCAAACTTAGTTGGTTTACATGGAATCCATTTCGGACATCATGGCACTTTGCCATAATAGGGAGTCGATACCTTGTATCACTTCCTCATACGTAGTCAGTTCGTATCCCTCGATAAGATTGACATCTTTATGAGGTGAGATCAGAAACCCATACCTCCTAGGTTGTTTTCTGACTCTCTCCGACTTACGTGGTTCTTGTGTATTCGAAGATTATTGGTATAGTTTCATCTTTGATGAACTATTTGTGTTCCATTAAGGACTCGGTGCCTGGAACAGTATTACTCTGATTTTCATCGAGTTTTACTTTCCTTCCACTTACCACTGCATATAGGTATTCCTCTTAGGAAAACTACATGGTGAGCAATAATTAAATTGTTCTCTTGTGAGTTGTATAAGTACTATACTTTGGTTTCCCTAGGATAACCCACAACTAGGCACTTATCCGATTTGGGTTCTGGTTTGGTATCATCCAAACATATGCCTAGCATTTCCCAAATCTTCAGGAATGAGAAAACCCGGTTTCTTTTCTGTTCATATCTAATATGAAATATGTCCAACAGATTTTTATGGAACCTTATTCAAAATAATTTTTGCAATGTTTATGCGTATCCGTTGAAGGAAATGGTAGCTCAAAGCGACTCATGGTTAACCTTATCATGTCCAACAAAATTCGGTTTCTCGGTTCGGACACACCGTCAGATTGACGTGTTCCGGAAGGAGTCCTCATTGAAAGAATATTATACTCTTTCAAGTATACGAGAAACTTATTGCTTAAGTATTTTCCACCATGGTCTAACCGTGACGGTTTAATACTTTAGCCGATCTATTTGTCTACTTCGTGTCGAAACTCTTTGAATTAATCAAAAGTTTCTGATCCGTGTTTCACAAGAAATACATAACCATAACGCGATGCCACATCCGTGTAGGTCACGAAATATTCATATCCACCTCTAGCCTAGCTAGATATGGGCCCACTTACATCACTATGAACAAGGGCTAACAGATCGATGGCACTTTACACTTTTACCAATTAAAGTTGTTTTAGGCACTTTGCCCCATAAACTAGATTCGTAGACATTATTTGAATAGAGTCAAATCCGTCCTAGTATCCACTCTTCGAAAGTGTGGATATACGAGTATTGTTTAATTGTGTCCCAGACAACAATGCCACTTATAAGTCTCAACTGATTAATTCAGTTTGAGCTATTTGTTTGTCATGTCATATGTTTGAGATTTATTTATATTCAAAATATAAACATTCTTATTCACATCTAATGTATTTATCTCAATATCATCTTTATAAAATAAAACACTTTAGTGTTCTAGAATATAAAGGTATACCCGCAACTGGTTAAACCCTGATATAAAGATAATGTTCCTAGTCAAACTAGTTACATTGTAACAGTTTCCTAATTTAAGTACACAACCGAAGGGTAGTTCCTAAACTTAGGTATCTACGGTTAAAACAGAGACTTTCGTCCCGTTTCCAATTCGCAGAGAAATCTCAACTGAAGTCATTATCCTGCTCATAGCAGATTCTGCACACCAGTACATATTTATGTACCAGACTCAGTATCTAAAATCCAATTTTTATACTAGTAGTGAACATGTTTATGACAAACATATTTGAAGTAAGAGCTTTACCCGTCTTCGATTCCTTCATGTCTGCTTTGTCCATACGGCAGTCACGCTTCCGTGATCCCGTTTGCCACAATTTAAGCAGACATCTGGGATATGTCATTTGTCTTCCCAGAAGATTATAATGACTTTGTCTTTGCCCCTTTCCCACACCCTAGAAGCCTTTGGCCAAGCTTTGGCCTTCTAGAATGTTGAAGTAAGGTGCGCCTTGCATTTCATGCCTTATTGCAAACTTGGCTTTGTCTCCTTGAGTATAGCCATTAACTCTCCAAGAGTTTATTATTGCAATTTAGTACTTCTAAGATCTAAGGATAGATCTATGAAGAACCTTCAATTTCATTATCATACTATAAGGGTCTAATCTTTAGTTCTGAATAAGAAATTAAGGAGTGTATTTGGCAAGCATAATGGATTAAGCACTAAAGTTATCATTACATGAATATTCCAAATATCATGTTCTACTGTTTGCTTAACTCCGGGCTTAGGCTTAAGATGTTATTCTAACAAATAGAGTAACTTCTTATTTTTCAGGACTATCCTGATATTTTATTCCCAATTTGAAAAGTAAAGTCGTTTAAATACATTTATACCCAGGATTATGTTTTAAACACTAATCTTTCAAATTATCTTGATTCTAATAGTCCAACTATTTAATCAACGATATAAGGTACTATTTATTATAATGATTACTATAGTCCAACTATTTAATCAACTATAATTTAATAGGTTAAATTCAATTATATGATTACTATAATCCAATTATAAAATCAACTATTAATTGAAATTAGTTAATTCAAATATATTGATTACTATAATCCAATTATATAATCAACTATAAATGAAATAGTTTGAATACAGTCCAACTGTTTAATTAAAACAACGATTAATTATTAGTCCAACTAATATATTAATTTATTTGACGAAAAATTTGAATGAGCGCGTATGGCAAGTAATTAAACGAATATTGCAAATTTACTACTTGCCTCCCACTATTTTTCGGCGAGCCTCTAACCCTCTGTGGTGTACTCGGGAAACCTTGTTTCCTAGTGGGCTAGGATCCCATTAAATAACACACAATCTTGACTTTGGCCAACAAATTGTATGATAATTAACTAGGCAGATCTCTAAGATCAATTAGATCTCATCCAATTCCTAGATCCAGTAGGTGGACATCCAAGTCTGAAACATATATCCTATATATGCCAATATATCTAATATATTGCCTAACCTTTTTCCTCTGAATCAACTAAGCCTTAGCTTTGGCACAAAAAACTTAGTGATCCCAGTTAAGCGGAACCCATTGACCTTGGAAAGCTTCGTAATCAATGTCGATGGACAAGAAGTGATCTTGACTTTGGCCAAAAAATCACAACTTGGACAAGACACCGATATGGAACAAAGCCTTCATGATTCAAACACATCCGCGACGGAAAAAGGTCTTGACTTTGGCCAACAAACCAATGCCAGTCTTGGATCTTGAGTAAGAATCACTCAATGGAAGGAAAAACGCTTAATATGTTTTGAGGATTTTTTCGCGTGTAATTGGCAACCAATTAATTATCTTTGTTAAGGTCTCATCATCATACACCCTTAAACATGCATTCTAAACATATAATAAGGCACCTAAGTAAATAAATATAATAATGATATGCGGATGGATACTTAAACACATTGTTCCTAGAACAAATCTCTCCATTTCCTCTCTCTTGCTAGCACAAGTATTACTTCTACCCAATTACATAACACTTCTAAAGAAACCTAATTTACATTGAGGGGAATATGTGAGAAGAGAAATACAAAGAATAAGGAGGTAATAGGCTGGACACGCAGGTCCAATTAATAAATTCTAAATATATTACAACAATTTCCAAAATTGCCCCACCATCTAATATACATATGATATACATTATTCATACATCGTAACCATGTATTAACACAAGCATGTTATCAATCAATCTAATCCAATTAATTAATTTGATAATTAATGACCATCCAATGTTCAAACAACGATTTGATTTTGCGCGAGTCCGACTCGTTTTACGAATAAGTACTCAAAGTACGAATTCTTGAATTAAATTAAACTACAACATTAAATCCAATTTAATTTGTATTTAATACTAATTCATTTATTTAATTCCAAATTAAATATTACACTTTATTAACGAACCTTTACGACTTAGATTCTAAATCTAATCGTTACGGGTCTCCAAGCCCAATTAACATCCAATGTCAATTTAATTTAAAATCCAATGGGCTTTTAATTAATTTCTAAGGCATGGACTTTTGGTCAATATGGGTCAAACCCAAATACCAAAGCCCATTTAAGGAATCACCTTTATTTGCCAAGAAACCAATTTAGGCCCATTAGGCCCAATTAATATTAAAGGTCCATTAAGTCATAATTGGACTTTATGGATATGGTTTTGGGCCCAATTGGATCCAACCAATTTAGCCTAAACCAATCTTGGTACAACCAAGCCCATTAAGCCCAATTACAACTTTTCAAGCCCAATTTCCAAAATAGGCCCAATTAATTAAATTACAAAAATTCCAAATTCCAAAATTTAATTAACCAAAGTGTATGCCATAATTAATTAACCAAATTAACATTTCCAAAATACTAATTCACTCAATTAATTATGCTCATTATCATCAATTCATGTCCAACACAATTGAATCAAAAATCAATCATTTTCCATACATCAAAGTCTCGGCATTCATAGGGTTTTATTGTCCGATTCGGTTTCAATCCAATTAAATCCACAATCAACATTACCCAATGTTTTCCAACTCATCCAATGAACAAAAACATAAAAAATACCAAGACATTATGGCACATGTAACTCTCGGCCAACCCTAGAATTTTAGGGAAAAATGATCTAATCCCATTTTCACAAAATTGATCACAAATAACTCCAAGTCATTCATTTACAAGCATGCTCAAACAATTAATTTCACTCAAACATGCTCAAATTCAATTTACCCAATTTTACCCTAATTCAAGTTTCATGCTCAAAATTACTCAAGATACCATTATTGGGTTTCTCTAATGGACCAAGGATCAAATGAAGCAAGAAACAATATTTGAATACTCGTAAAAGCATGGCGGAAACATACTTACAACGATCGGATTTTGCGACGCGGGGAACAACAAAAATCTTTGTGCTCCTCCTAGAAACTCTCGGCAGTGGGCAGATTTTTGAGCTCCAAGAATTCGGTCATCACCTCCATCAAGCTCCAAGCTTTGTGTTGTGATTCCATGCTCACGGTTGCGGTTCCCTATCACCTTCTCAAGACTCCTAAAGTGTGCTAGCACTCCGGAAATTTTACCGCAAAATTTCCTTTAGCTTCTCATTGGCTCACGGCAATTGTAGTGAAAGAAGAAGCAAAACAACCCCTTGGGTGTGAGAGAGGAGAGAAGAGTGGAGAGAGTGTGTTAAGTGTTGGTTGTTGGAGATTTGTATATCTAATACACAAAAATGAATTTCAAAATTCATTTTCCAAATTTTTGCTTTCCAAAAGTCAAAACATTAAAGCCACAACCACCTTCATCAACTATTCACATCAAAAGTGACTAGACATCACTTCACTCAAAGTGATGTGACTTCTATCACTTGATTGACTAGTGATTTGACGCTTGATGTGACTTCTGGGCCGCACTTAAATTCGCAATGCGAGTGCGCCTGCAAACACTCCCGGGCGCGGGTTTGCTAATTCCAAATTAACGAATTTTCCGTTGCGACGTAATTAAATAATTATACCTAGCAAAATCACTATTCACATCGGTAATGAATTAATTCTAAATTAACTCGTTCGCCCGAATTAAAATCTAATTTCAAAAGAAGAAGAAGAGAAACTAAACACATCAAAACGTTCATCAAATTTGAGAAACTAAACAAAATATTAGGTCAAAGGGGCGATAAATATTGATATATTTGCTGCTCATCACACCCCAAACCTAACATTTTTCTGGTCCTTGAGCAAAAAAACAAAACAAAATGAAATAAACAACTAAAAATAAATTAATCTAAGCCACTTTCATATGGATCAAAGTTTCATTTAGCGCATGCAACAAGCCTTTAAACCCCTAGGTATCCCTAGTGGATGAGTTATAGTATCGTGAGGGCTTACAGTGACGATACCCATAAACGTCAATAAAATGCACACAAGAAAAAAGACCAAAGAAATAACAAAACAAGTAAGTAACTAAAAAAGTGAAATTCTTATCCAAGTTAGTAGTTGTTTTCTTTCTTTCTAAATTACTAAATAAGTAAATTCTCCTTTTTTTTTCCATTCTCCATATTCACAATCAACAAGGTATTAATCAATTCATTGTTCCCACAATATTCACAAGTGTAGTTGAAAATAGAGTAATATTTTTGTCCTAAAGTTATGTTAGAGTTCACATCTTTTGGTAATGAAAGTTTATTTACAACAATAAGCAAATATTTTTTTTTCAACCTTTACCGTTTGACGCGAACGATCACTGCTTACTGAGGTAAGATGTCTGGTTACTAAGTAAAAACTTTTTACTAACTAACCCAAGCCGTACCGTTTGACGGGAATAGTCACTGATGGCCAGGCAAGACGGCCGGTCACTAAGTAGAAGCTTAGTTAGTTTTTATTCAACATTTTTTTCTCTTTTTTTTTTATATAGATACACCTTACACTGCCTTTGGGTACTTCCTCCAATAAACCAAAGAACTAAATATTACAAAATTTTCACTTACACTCATGTTCATATGTTACCGTGTATATTGATAATACCTGTTAAATGAGCATATGAAGGTCAAATTTAGTCAATATTATGGAGAACTCACAAACTTAAATAATTCAAAAGGAAATAAACAAAAATTAACTTGTTACGAATTAGTTCGAGATACGTCTCAGGAGCAGAAACTTCTTACTCAGCTATCTCAGAATTGTAATTTCACTTGGTTAGTCAAAACAAATTTTTTTTTTAAATAAAAATACTTTCAACACAAAACAAGATACTAATCAACTATTCCCTCCCCCAAACCTAATTGAGACATTGTCCCCAATGTCTTGAAAAGAAAAAGAAGAGTTTAGAAGGAAGTACCTGGTTAGGGTGGAATTGTCAATTACAGCTACAACTAAAAATTACCTATTAAGATCTAAGTCCAATTTACGCTTCTTGCCACGATCGTTATCAGACCAGTTCAACTTGGAAACAATGGGGTCGACTTTTGGTTCATAGACTAACAGTTGGTCAATTAATTCATCGGCTTTTCTCACAGTTAGGAATATGTCTTTTACCGGTTTCGAGATGAACCCATGTTTGTTAGCATCTGCAAGAAATACAAAAAGAAAATCGAAAAATCCATCCATATTAAATAGTCCAATGGGTTTCTGGTGGATGTTCAAGTTCGCCTATGACGCAACTGTGAATATTTCTTCCAACGATCCTAGCCTACCTGGTAAAGCAATGAAAGTGTCAATATGATTGACTATTTCAATAAGTTGTTCAGACATACCTGAAACAATACATTCTTCTCTATTTGATTTCCCGATGAGGTCTTCATCTTCCATTGGTTTTGGAATGATCCCCAAAACATGGTTGCCACCTTCTTGCACGGCTTTTGAAACACAACCCATCAATCTAAGATTACCACCGCCATATACTAAGTGCATATTTCATTTTGCTATAACTCTCCCCAATTCTTTTGCGGCCTGAACAAATTTTAGTTTTGACCCAGAGTTAGATCTACAAAACACGCAGATATGAGTAACTCATCGCTTGGAAGTGGTTTCCATTTCTCTCTCATATGAGTTTTTATCTGGATTTGTCGAAGAGAGGAATGACGAGCTAAGTTTATAGATCCTGAAAAAGGGTGAGTAATAATTACACTAGTACCTGCCAAATGATAATTATTAGATGAATATTAAAATAAATCATAAAAGTCAAAAAGTTTAGATCTTGTCGGCGAAAATAAAAGAAATCAAAACAGTAAAGCAAATCAAATCAATTATTCAAGGCAACGGAATCGTGTACGCAATACGCAACTCGCTTGGTATATATATCTATTAGGATGTGTCTCAAGAGTCCATTCCTTACTCATGCCATCACTAATGAATTAAATCTCATCTTTGCAATTGTCAAAAACCATTCCTCATGTCTTGCTCTGCCTTAAATATTCCTTTTGTGCTTTTCCTACAAAAATAACACATAAAATTAAAAATACTACAACATATGTACACAAAATAAAAATAAAAAATTTCATAGGTTGCCTCCCTACTAGCGCTAAATTTATCGTCTTCAGCTAGAAGTGACCGAAGATTGTCGTTCAAGGAGGATTCAGTGTGGTTTTTGACGTCTTGGAGACGACAATGCCATGTGTGTTGCTTTTCCAGCGTCTTTTCCAAAAATGAGGTGGCCAAAAGGATTTTTTCTGACTCGGTGCTCGCTCCACCTTTTTAAAAATTTTCGCTCCAGTGGTTCCTGAAAGACACAAAAATATATCAGAATGTCTCGTATGGTGCTTGACTTTTAATGCCATTGCCATTCTGTCAAGCTTCTGGGCGGTGTACTTGATATGTACTCCCCACTGTTGTGATATATCAACTGGTGCCATGAGATTCTCAATATGCTCCCACATTTGCTCTTGCATTTGCCCTGCATCTTGTTCCATTATTTCTCCATAGATATATGTTAAATTTTTCCTTGTTCAGCTCTTTATCCGACATCTGCATGATGCATGCTCCATAAATGTCAACCTGATGATGTAAAGATATGTTTGTCTGTATGCCTTCATCCTCTGTGGTTGGTATGAATGGTTTGGGTAGCTCTTCTACTTGTTTCTCCTCACAAATGCAATCATCGACCAAAGAATGATCCAGATCAAATTGAACTCTGCTTGTTCGGGCTCCTGAACTGATACCTCTGACTCTTGATACTGCTCAGCCTTTTCCTCTGTGAAGGTGTCATCGTGAAATCTTTGGTACTCGAAGGCTTCATCAGTGTCAACTAAAATTACTCCGTGAGGTATGTAACTCTGGTTTTCTATTAATTATCTCACTTGATCTGTCATTCTCTGTATGGTTGATGCTCGACTTTGAAAGGTTTATATTTGACTCTGAAACATGTCAGCCATTGCATCAAGTTTCGCTTCCCATTTCTAGAGCATGTCCATCAATTTTCTTATCTTTGATGGCTCTGGTTCTTGATGAAGATCATAATTTGATGGTGGATAAGATGGAAAATATTGTTCAATGAAATATGATGGTTCTTCATTGACATACCAAGATTGATTCTGATAAATCTGCCACCCTGAGTTATACTAGTACATGCATTGATCGCTTGGGTGGTTACCATCACATATCTCACATATAATCATTGCGTTCTGAAATGTTTGAGCAAATGTTGTGTTATTTCTCTATGAAATCCATGGATAGTTGTTGGGCTGGACAACAGGCCTCAGAAAACCGAATTGCTGCTCCCTGATTTGGGGTGTATCTTCAACTCTTAAAGCTCGTAATGCTACCATCGCCCAATAATGATCCATTTTCAACCACCTGAAATAAAAGAAACAAATACAAATTAAAGATAATAAAAATGAAAAAAAAATTAGATACAAGTAAAATAAATAACTTCAAAATTAATAAGGCAAGAAAAATAAATCCCCGGCAACGGCGCCAAAAACTTGATCGGTGAAATCACACATGTATCGCTCAATTAGTATAAAAATATCGATCCCACGAGGACTTAATATCTACTATTGTTATTAATTATTGATTCTATTTATTTACAGGTATCTAATTGGGGTGAGAAGGGAATGATCACTTATTTGTTGGTTGAATATGGATTTGCTAAATAAATAAAAAGAAAATAGAAAGGAAAATATACGAAAGACACAAACATCTAGGGTTGTGATTCCATACAATATTATTCTAATGATGAATTGATTCTCCTATACATGTGTAATAAATTAGTTTGTTAACCTGGAACACGAAGATATGCAAAAACCTCTATCGATGGTCAGATGCAAACACCCAAAGTAACCCAATTAATTATATGTCTATGTTAACCAAGAAACTCTGAATTCATTAAGATCAAGTTCCATTTATGGTTACCCACGCCCGACAGGTATATGTCTATCCTGGAAGGAAATCTCCCCTAAAGTGAGATCGTGAGCTATTGAATCTAAAGATGAAACCTAAAAATCCCTTCGTCAAGTTCATTTTAAGTTTACCACATCAATCTTATTGGTGATCATGCAACAAGAAGCATTAAGCTTAAGATTCAATAAACAAGCCAAAGCATCACACATAATATAAAGAAAATCAATTATTAAACTTGTGAATATTGTGCTTCATCATTTCCCTAGATTAAAAAGAAAATGTTGGGATTAGGGGATCCACCTTTACTATTTCAAATATAGAAATCTCCCTTATTATAATATATAAATTTATATTATATTACCAACCGACCATATAGACAATATCCTGATTAAGCCATGTTTTAATTAATTCCAACCGACCAAAAAGGCGGTATCCAATTAAGTCAGGTTTTAAGATAATTTAAATATTATAAATTAAGGGAGATTAATCTAAATTATCCATATTAAGGGTTTCACCCTTTAACCCAGCGAAAATAAATTAGCTAGACATAAAAGAAAATAAAAACACACAAGCTATTATTACAACTAGAAATAAAAATACATAATTAAAAATAGAAAAATTAAATACACAGGATACAGTCCTTAGATCCTTATTAAGAACCTTAAGGAAAGTATGAAATTTACAAATGAAATCAAGCTCTATTTATAGCAAAAATTTGCCTCCACCAATTTCTCCATTAATTTCTCCACAAATTTCTCCACCAATTTCTCCGCCAAACATGGCACCAAACGTTGCACAAAATATGGTACCAAATCCTCCACCAAACATGCAAGCATGTTTGGTGGAAGTTTGACAATTGTAAATTGTCATTTTTCTATTTTTTTTATTTTTGATAATGACTTTAATAATTACACATAACACACTTTGGAATTCTCATCAATTTCGGTCTTGAAAACTTCAGAATTCGAAATTCTTAATAACATCAAAGTTATAAATATTTAAGTCTTCTTTCATCTGAAACTTGAATCACCTCAATCTGATATTGGCGAAAAATGTTATGGCCAAAATACGAAAATTACGCAAAGTTGAAATTTCCAAAATTGTACTTCGTTAGAACGCCATTTCAAGTCGCCAACCTCTAAAATCCAAATGTCAAGTCCTTTTTTTGCCCTAATTTGTTCCATATTTAGTCCTGATTGATTCCATTGAGTTCCGATTTTATTTTATCTACAAAATAAACTAAAACACATCAAAATGTTCATCAAATCTGAGAAACTAAACAAAATATTATGTCAAATGGGCGGTAAATATTGATATATTTTCCGCTCATCAGTACACAAGGGCTTAATAGTAAAATCATAATTATCTCTACCATTTGAGGATATTATGGTAATTATAAGTATGTAATAACACGTGGTTTTGGCTTGATTTAATTGGATTACATCAAAGTGGAAAACATTGAACTAATCCATTACCTAATCCTTGGCTTGATTTAATTGGATTAAATCAAAGTGGGAGATAATGGAGATTAGTCACACCTAATTATACATATTTGGATAAATTAAATTGAGCCCACATAAAAGTTTATTACAATTTTTATTAATTAAAAATTACCTAATTTTTGCTATAAATAGCAAAGTTTTAGGAAGGTTTTAATTAAGAAAAGTAAAAAGCTTGAGAAAGCTAAGTATAAGCAAATTCTTAGAGAAATTAGCCTAAGTTAGAGAAGTGTTTAGAGAAGCTTGTGAGATCTCTACAATATTTCATTTAGGAGAAATAAAGATTGGATCTTGGATTGAAGCTTGCTAACATTGGAATCAACATTGGATCTTGGAGTGAAGCTTGCAAACCTTTGAGGTTCTCCTACCATTTCAACAAGAGAAGTAGATTGGATCTATGCATCAAACTTGCTATGTAAGTTTGAACTTCTTTTAAGTTGTGTTCTTTTATGTATTGGATGCATGATCAAATAGCTTAATGTTGAAATAAGGCTAATAAATTGTTTTACGATGCTTTAGAAGTATAAACATAATATGCTTGTAATTGGGTCAAAATATTTATGTTAGACATAAACATAAAATTAGAGTTTGAAATTCTAAATTAAAACTTAGATCTATGGTTACCATTCTAGAATCACTAGAATTATTCATGAGTCATTTCATTGTTGGATTCTATTTTGGGTTGAAATTTGATTCAAAAAAATGCATATATATATATATATATATTTAGAATTTATATATGTTTCTTGTATAACATGTGTTTTGGTTGGTTTTGAAATTAAAATTGTTTTGGATGATTTTAAAATTGTTTAAGGGTTTTAAAATTATATATAATATATATATATATATATATATATATATATATACTGCTCAAAAGCATGCTGCGCAGGCACCATGTCTTCACCTGGGTAGTTATACCCCTTGTCCGATTTTTATCACGATTAATTTTTCCGGACCCAGATTTATTTCTTGTTTTTCCCTAAACACTTGAAAAATAGAAAATTATATTTTATTATTATAATAACGCCCATGCTAGATATCCACGGGTTAGAACTGCTTCCGCTGCTCAGGGCACCGATTCGACCCTATGGGTTCCACATCTTCCCCAATATAATGGTATCAGTAGCACGGCTTAACCACACAACACATGTTGCATGTTAGACATGTATTTAAATCTATGCCATAGTAATTTTAATTTAATTATGCACAAGACATATTGGATATGTAAAGCATATTTGAAATTAAAATTTTGACCTAATTAAATTAGTGACTTGATTGTCATAAATTTCCCGTGATTAGGTGATTACTTTATTTAACTAATAGTATTAGTAAAGTTGGAGCATTATTGGATGGTCTGTCTGGTCAATACAGAGATGAATGAGTTATTACTACTTATATCCAAGACTGTCATTATTGTGAGGGTATAAGTGCTCGAAACTTAGATCGCTTTAGTAAAACATTAGATGTAGCATGATGAGTTAACGCAGTCACCCAATACTGTCATTATTGTGAGGGTGTACATACGAAGCTCATTAGTGCACATTGACCGGCGTAAACACACACGTATAACGCAAGCGCACGTATCGTTCAAGTAGTATAAAAATATTGATCCCACGAGGACTTAATTCCTACTATTATTATTAATTATTGATACTATTTATTTACATGTATCTAATTATAGGGAGAAGGGACTTGATTGCTTTTGGTTGGTTGAATGTGGATTTGCAAAAATAAAATAAAAACAGACTCAAAAGAAAATACTAAGGAAAATAAAATAAAAGACTCAAGGATCTAGGGTCGTGACTCCACACAATATTATTATAAAGATGAATTGATTCTCTTATTTATGTGTAATAAATTAAATTGCTAACCTGGAACACGATGACAAGCGAAAGCCTCTTCCGATGGTCAGACGCAAATACCCAGTATAACCCAATTGAACCATATTCCTATGTCAACCAAATTACCTGGATTCATTAAGATTAAGTTCCAATTATGGCTACCCACGCCCGACAGGTATATTCCTATCCTGTAAGGAAATCTATTAAAGGGTTATTTATCCTCAAGGAAGATCGTGAGCTATTGAATCTAAAGCTGAAACCTAAAATCCCTATGTCTAGTTCATTTTAAGTTTACCATATCAATCTTATTGGTGATCAGACAACAAGAAGCATTAAGCTTAAGACTCAATAAACAAACTAAAGAATTACCCATAAAAAGAAAATCAATTATTAAGTGTGGATATTGTGTTCATCACTTCCCTAGAATAAAATAAAATGCTGGGGTTAGAGGATCCACAATTAATATTTCTTATCCAAGAATCTCACTTATTATAATATATAAATTATTTTATATTCTGCTTTCTCAGGAATTAATAATATTAAACATTTAAAACCAGCCATATAGGCGGTAATCCATTTAGTCCAATTACACACCAGCCATATAGGCGGTAATTATCTGTCACATAAAGACCAGCCATATAGGCGGTAAGGTAATTTATATTTAAACCAGCCATATAGGCGGTAATAAAGTCTGACATTAATTAATCCGGTTAAATTATAATTTAAATATTATAATTGAGTGAGATTTACCTAAATAATTATATTAAAGGTTTCACATTTTACCCCAGCGGTAAATTAACTACAAAACATAAAGTAAATAAATAAAAAGAAGTAATAAAAACTAAAAATAAAAATACATAATTTTATTATTACAAAACTAGATGCTTCCTATGAAATCAGGGAAAAATCCCAGGGAAAGCACACCAAATGAAGTGAAGAGGAGCTGAATTTATAGGCAAATTCTGGATCCAGCGTTGCGACGCCAAAGGTCCCAGCGTAGCGACGCTGGAACGCGATTTTGGTCCACGCGGGTTGACCACGCGTGATTTGTCGGCAGAATATGGTGATGACACATGTCACGCGGTAAAGGTGGTGTAATAAGAAGACGACACGTAGCACACGGTGATTGGCTGAGCTTTCGGTCCAATGAACATCTGACATGTGGCACGCGTTTAGGATTGGTCCAATGAGAGATTAACACGTGGTAGCATGTGATTCGCCGGTGATTCGGTCCAATGACAACTCAACACGTGGCACGCACTTGCTTTGGTCCAATGAGATTTCGACACGTGGCAGACAACGCATTTTAGCTGATCTTCTGTGATGATGACACGTGGCACGGCGCACGTTAGCAAGTCTAATTTCTCAGATTCTGACACGTGTCCCTCGGCGCACGTTAGCATGTCCAACGCACGTTAGACGTCGCGACGCGTAGGGTCCTGGCGTCGCGACGCGGCAAAATTACCGAATTGCCCTTTTGTCATTTTTTCTCTATTTTGGCCCCAAATTGCTTCCAATGCTTTCCCAACTTTATTTATCTGCAAAATAACACAAAACACATCAAAACGTTCACAAAACTCAAGAAACTATACAAACTATTAGCTTAATGAGTGAGAAATAGTGATAGATTTACCACTCATCACACCCCCAAACCTAACATTTTGCTAGTCCTCGAGCAAAACATAAAATAAAATAACATAATAAAATTTAACTAAGCCATTTTCGTAGGGATCACGGTTGCATCTAGCGTATGCAACAAGCCTTTAACCCCTAGGTGTCCCTAGTGGACGAGTTGTAGTCTCGTGAGGGTTTACAGCAATGATACCCACAAACATTTTACAAAAGTAAAAAGGTAGTAAAACTAATGCACACAAAAGCAAAAAGACAAGCGAAAAGAGAATAAACAAGTTAGTGACTAATCAGGTGAAATTTCTACTCCAAGTTATTAGTTGTTTTGTTTCTTTCTAAATTACTGAATAAGTAAATTCTCCGATTATATTTACCATTCTCCATATACACAGCCAACAAAATATTAATCAACTCATTTTTGCCCACAACAGTCATAAGTGCAATTGATAAGAGAGTAATATTTTTGTCCTAAAGTTATATCAGATTTCACACCTTTTTGTAGCAATTGAATAATTTTTCTGATTTTTCTGATTTTTTTCTTTGATTTTTCACTATTTTTTATTTATAGACAATACCTTCCGTCTATGTATGTAGCGAGTGTTGGGTCGGTGGCCCCCAAACCAGTTAGCTTTAGGGCACCAGGTGTTAAGACACCCCTACGGACTTAATTACTCAGACTTCAGATATATATATTTTTGCAGCATCTTTGATCCATGTAACAAGCTTTGGGCCAGTGACTCCCAAACCAGTTGGCTTTAGGGCACTAGGTGTTAAAACATCCTTACAGACTTAATAACTCGGATCTCGGTTTTTTTTTTTTTTTTTTTTACTCCATCACTTTTTGAGATGCTTCCTCCAATTAAACTAGAGCACTGAATATTACAAACTTTTCAATTACAGATCATGTCCGTATGTTACTATGCATGTTGATAATACCTGCCAACTGAGCATATGAAGGTCCATTTTAGTCAGTGTTAAGGAGAATTTACAAATTAAATAATTTAAAATGAAATAAACAAAAATTAACTTGTTTCGAAATAGGTT
>SKCR01007609.1:0-24685 GCA_019454045.1 Zanthoxylum bungeanum | reverse complement strand
TCTAGCAGTAGTATGGGTGTCCAGGAAATTACGCCACTATTTCCAGTCTTACAAGGTCCAAGTAGTCGCAAAGGAGAATCCTTTGAAGTATCTACATTCGGTGCCTTCACTAGTTGGAAAGCTGGGCAGATGGTTAGTACTGTCGACTGAATTTGACATCGAGTACCTCACTTCAAAGGTAATCAAAGGGCGAGCCGTGGCAGAATTCCTAGCCTTACAACCTGTTGAAGGGGATCAGTACAAGTTTGAATTCCCCGACGAAGAAATCCAAGCTATAGCAGTCCAAGGATGGAAGATGTATTTTGACGGAGCAGTGACTGCAAAGGAGCCGGAATCGGTATTGTAATAGTAACCCCTGGGGGAGAGACTTTGCCTATGGCCAAGAGGTTGACATTCAGGGTAACTAACAATATGGCTGAGTATGAAGCATGTGCATTCGGCTTGACTGCATTAATAGCCTTGAGAGCTACGAACGTAGATGTTTACGTAGATTCAATGTTGGTGATCCGACAGATGCAATGAGAATGGGAGTTAAAAGAAGAACGGTTGAAGCCGTACTTATTCTACCTCAGAAACCTAGCACATGCTATCCCTAACTGCAAATTTCAGCACTTGCCTCGGGAAGAAAATCAGATGGCAGATGCATTGGCAACGCTAGCCGCAACCTGGGAGAATCCAGAGAAATTGGTGATGAGACCACTTATGTTGACAACGGCCAGCAAACTGGTTTATGAGATAGAGAGGATCTTGGGAGTAGAGGTCGATGACGGAAGACCGTGGTATTATGACATCCAGAGGTACCTGGAACATGGGGAATACCCAGAGGAAGCGAGCAGAAAAGACAGAATCGCCATTCAGAAGTTGGCTGCTCAATATGTGAGTCTGAAGGGAGAACTCTACAAAAGGCTAGCGAACGGTGTTCAGCTGAAATGATTGAGAAAGGAAGAAGCTCAGAAGATAATGGATGAAGTGCATGCTGGCGTCTGTGGACCGCATATGAACGGAGATTGAACTTGTCCCGCAAGATTGTGAGACAAGGCTTTTACTGGTCAACCATGGAAGCCGACTGCGCGAAGCTGGTAAGGCACTGTCATGATTGTCAAGCGCACGGGAATTTGAATCATTTGCCGCATACAGAATTGCATGGGTTGTCAGAACCGTGGCCTTTCTCAGCATGGGGAATTGATATGATCGGAGAGATTCGGCCGAATGCGTCAAACGGACATCGCTTTATAGTGGTAGCAGTGGACTACTTCTCGAAATGGGTAGAAGCCGAGTCATTCCGTAATGTCACGGCAAAACAAATGGCTAAGTTCATAGCCCGGAATCTCATATGCCGGTACGGTATGCCGCATCACGTGGTTACAGACAATGGAGTCCAGTTTCAGGGAGAGACCAAGGCGATGTTACAGAGGTATGGGATAGGTCATCATAAGTCTTCACCATACAGACCACAGGATAATGGAGCAGTTGAGGCAGCCAACAAGACAATAAAGACGATTCTTGCGAAGATGACGGAGAATTACAAAGACTGGGCTGATAAGCTGTCGTATGCCTTGTGGGGATACAGAACTTCTGTAAGGACAGCAACTGGAGCTACGCCTTACTCTTTAGTCTACGGAATGGAAGCGGTACTGCCGGTGGAAGTTGAGATACAGTCCATGCGGGTGTTAGCAGAAGCAGAATTGCCTGAACGAGAATGGACCTCGCAGAGGTTTGAGCAGTTAGCATTGATGGATGAGAAGAGGATGAAGTCCTTGCATCACATGCAGATATATCAGAAGAGGTTGGCCCGAGCATTTAATAAGAAGGTGCGTCCTACCAAGATCAAGAAAGGTGATCTGGTACTTAAGCAGTCGAAGCCGTCGACGACAGACCCAAGAGGGAAGTTCAGACCAAATTGGGAAGAACCATACATTGTTCAGAAGGTAATGGAAATGGAGCAGTGAGACTGTCGGACTTGGAAGGGAATGAGTTCACCGAGCCGATCAATGTTGACAGATTGAAGTTGTATTTTGCCTGAGGGACAGAAGACTGAATAGTCATCCGCAGAAGACCTAACCCAACGGGATAAAAGAGAACTCATGCATGCATGCACACATATAACCCATTATTGCATTCCTTTTTTTTTTGCGTGTTTCGTGTTTTTTGTTTTATATTCACAGGTATCGAAGAATAAAAGAGAAAACGGAAAAGACAAGCTAATCAGAAACAGCGAAAGCACTGTATTGAATTGGGAAGAAATCCTAAGGCTGAGGTCCACATCGGTGTTAAGATTCAGATGGTAATCTGAGGGTTAAGGCCCATTTTGAGTTCGAAATTCGGATATGGATCCCGGGGGCGAAGCCCACATGGTCAGCAATAAAGAGGAATAATTCCTTTGATTGAGTGAGTGAGTGAGTAAAAAAAAAAAGAGTGAGAGAGAAGTCTTTGATGGTTAAACATATGTCCGGTGATGACATTATGTGCTGTAGGGAGAAGCCTTAAAAGCAAGAAGCGCGAGACGCGCTCTTATCTGGTATTCTGAATGGATTGATCTCGGCTGGACTCATGAAGCACTTGATAAAGGTATCTCAACAGTAGAAGCCTGAGCGGTTGATGAGATGACTAGTTGAAGAGATGGTGGATCGGTGAATGACCGTTTGCCTGGATGTTCACACTGATTTGCCTTTGCTACGATATATGATATGGTTGGAAATAAAGAAAGAAAAGTCTCTGCAATGAAAAGAAAAGAAATAGACCGCCTATAACGATAAGCGTGAAGCTACCCATGGGCGAGTATTAGGACCACCATGAGGAGAAATGCTACCTTAAAGGGTAGGTGAGTCAGAAAAAGAAAAAGAAAAAGAAAAAGAGAAAAGAAAAAAAAATGAAGGAAAATAATGAAAAAAGAAAGAAACGATGCAATAAAAGAAGACCATATCATGTTAAGTATGCTACAGTAATCACAGAATGTGACCCAGACATCCAGGTTGGTTAGACCCACTGATCCGATTCTCCGAAGCGAAATAATCGAGTTGGCTAACTTAAGGAATAAGCTGCGAAGGAGCCTTAGCACACACACACACTAGGAGTCTGGTTCAGATCACCCATTCAGGGGATTGGGTTTGAGTATGTCGAATACTTCGAAGATTCTTTGGCTTTGACGCGAAGCATCCGTTGAGGACAAAAATATGTTTAGCTATCGAGATTATCTCAAAGAGAGGCACTACAGTGTGCAAAATAGAGAATCGGCATCAGTAGTAGACCTACCGGGTATGGCATTATGTGGGCGAGGCCCACATTGGTTCAAATCAGTTCAGCCAGGTACGGCATTCCGGGCATGGAGGTATCAGATCAGCCAGGTACGACACTCCGGGTATGGAGATATCAGATCAGCCAGGTACGGCGCTCCGGGTATGGAGGAGATATCAGTTCAGCCAGGTACGGCACTCTGGGTATGGAGATATCAGATCAGTTTAGCCAGGTACGGCACTCCGGGACATGGAGATATCACAGCTGCGACACCCTAGGTACGAGGTTAGCATTCAGACATTTGTGGCTCTCTAGGTACGGAGGCGTCACTGCGACACCCTAGGTACGGGGTTAGCACTCAGACATTTGTGGCTCTCTAGGTACGGAGACGTCACCGCGACACCCTAGGTACGGGGTTAGCACTCAGACATTTGTGGCACTCTAGGTACGGAGGCGTCACTGCGACACCCTAGGTACGGGGTTAGCACTCAGACATTTGTGGCTCTCTAGGTACGGAGACGTCACCGCGACACCCTAGGTACGGGGTTAGCATTCAGACATTTGTGGCACTCTAGGTACGGAGGCGTCACTGTGACACCCTAGGTACGGGGTTAGTACTCAGACATTTGTGGCTCTCTAGGTACGGAGACGTCACTGCGACACCCTAGGTATGGGGTTAGCATTCAGACCACAGCGACGCCCTAGGTACGGGGTTAGCACGCCAGGTACGGCATGTGGACTACTCAGACATTTGTGGCTCTCTAGGTACGGAGACGTCACTGCGACACCCTAGGTACGGGGTTAGCATTCAGACCACATCGACGCCCTAGGTACGGGGTTAGCACGCCAGGTACGGCATGTGGACTACTCAGACATTTGTGGCTCTCTAGGTACGGAGACGTCACTGCGACACCATAGGTACGGGGTTAGCATTCAGACCACAGCGACGCCCTAGGTACGGGGTTAGCACGCAGGTACGACATGTGGACTATTCAGACATTTGTGGCTCTCTAGGTACGGAGACGTCACCGCGACACCCTAGGTACGGGGTTAACATTCAGACCACAGCGACGCCCTAGGTACGGGGTTAGCACGCCAGGTACGGCATGTGGACTATTCAGACATTTGTGGCACTCTAGGTACGGAGGCGTCACTGCGACACCCTAGGTATGGGGTTAGCACTCAGACAACCAACATCATCACTGCGGCACTCTAGGTATGGAGATGCAACCGCGATGCCCTAGGTATGGGGTTTAGCATTATCAACTCAGCACAGCAGGCAGACTAGGTGACAGCTGGCGAGCCAGGTAAGTAAAAATGCATTGCACGTACTTTGATACGATTGTCATTGTCACACACTGCACAAGTCCCATCAAAGTGGGGGCGACTGTAGGCATTGTATTTTTACACATTAGCCCAATGATGAGTCTCGTATGGAGGCAACTACTTCTTTAGTCATGAAAGTCGCGGGAACGGACGTTGGAAGGGTAAAGTTGGAAAATAGAATTTTCGATGGATTTAATCTCGTTGTTTTCGCTTCGGTTGCTTGTTATACCTCCGTTTCTAAGCTCACCTTAGGCCCAAAACTCCCATAGACCACATACCTAACCCAAACCAAGCCCAAATACCCAAGTCAACCCAAGTCAAACCAAAACTATGCCCATTGGCCATGATTCACGCCCATTGCCCTTTATTTAGGTAATTGCACATTAATCACATGTTTAAATCTTGTTAAATCCTTACCTAAATAAAAGAAATCAAATAAATTCATTACCAAATCAAATCCAATCCCAAATCCTAATTAGGAGATGCATTCCTTATTAGAAATCAATTAGGAGATTCCTTCCTAATCTAATAGGAAAGTTTTCTCTCTTTGCCTATAAAAAGAGGCCTTCACCCCCCAATCGAAGCCTGGCCCATACATCTCTCTCACACGCCTAAAGCACTCTCTTAAGCCTCCATTACACGCCCAAGCATCCTCCTGAAAGCCTCCATTGCCGCACCTTCAAGATCCAATAGCCTCCATTGCCGCACCTTCCCTCCATCATCAACACCCTTCACGCCCAAGCCCTAAACTTAACCCTCCATTGCCGAGTTCCAGCCCCCATTCACAGCCCTAAAACACCCTCAAATAAACCTTATTCACAGCCCTAAAGTCGCACTAAACACCCTCCAAACACAGCCCCATTCGCAGCCCCAAAACAGTCCCTGAAAACACCCCACTGCACCTGTGAACTGCCGCAGTTCACCTTCTGTTCTGGTCAGTTTTTGTTGCGTCTTTAACCCATAAAACAGTCCTAAAATCACCTAAACACCATCCCAAAAACCTCCATAAAGTTTCCCTAAAAAATCCCCACAAACGCACCTCCCTAAGCCTTCAAAATCACCCAAAACAGTCCGCTAAACCATCAAGAGAGTAACCTGAAACGTAGCAGCGAAGCAGCAGCGAAACGGACTTGAAACAGCAGCCCGAACAGCAAAACAGCGAGGAAAGACGTTGAGTTGGTGAACTAAAAGAGTAGCGGATCATTCACCCTTCCAACGGACGTGTAACGCCCTTTCTTAGACGACAAAAGAGGTTAGACCTGAGGGCACCTTTCTACTTATCTTCTTTATTGTTGTTTTATTTATTTTGATATATAATTGCATGAGAGTCGTTTGAAGCATGATGTGATTGTTGGATGAGCGGGATATGTGTTCTCTTTTATGGTATATCAGATGGAAACCCGGACGTAAATTCCATAGCCGACTCCGAATGGACGGTAGTATGGTCTGCACTCGGGATACAATGCCACGTACCACTTAAGATGCACGCATCTCGTCTCATCCTAATTTGTATTTGAGCATGTTATAGTATTTAGGTTATATGTTTATTATTTAAAGCATGGTTTAATTTAGTTTGTTATTCATTTGTTAAAGCATGTTTAGGTTGTTCATTATGCATGTTCTTAGTTTATGATGCGTTTGGGTAATGATTTATACATGTTGATTTAATGGTTCAATATGATTATTGTGTTACAGTGCGTGGAATTATTTGGATGAAAGCATGTTAGATCTAAGTACCCTTAAGCATGAATGATGAATAAATTCGGTTAGTTTATTGCACAAATTATATATCATCACAAGTGACATAAGTAAGGGACCATTCCGAACCCAACGGTTTGAGGTCTTCCCTTGCGAGGGGTGAGTGCGGCCTTAAATCTTTGTCCCGGTTCACACTGGGTGGCGACTCCATGTTATTTCATACTTCCCAACTAGGCCGCGAGCCTAGAACAGCGTCGCCCAGATTCTGTTGTCTACACTAACACTTGAATGCCTCTCCTTTGAAATGTGTTGCTATTTTATAGGTAGAGAAAGATGACTTCGTTAGTTGGCTTGAGCCCCACCTAGGGATGTCAGTGGGTAAGGTATGGTGCGGTTTGCTATTACCAAACCCGCACCCGCATATGTAAATAAATTACCAAACCCGCACCATACCCGTTGCGGGTTTTAAGTTTCATTACCAAACTCGCACCGCATATAAAAATAAATTACCAAACCCGCACTGGTACCCAGCGGATTTTTTACGGGTTTTTAAAATATTGGATTTCTTTGTGTTCTTAATAATATAATTTTTTTTATTAAATAATTTATTTTTAATTGCTAGCTGTAGTTTTCACATTTGTTTTTCATTTGACATATACAACATGCAATGTATGTATATACAGTACATAGATAACATAATGTATGAAAGACTCGATACCATATTTTTATTTTTTCATATAAACATAATTAAAACGAGTTTTTCCCTTCATAATTATAATGATCAAAGTTAGCTAACTCAATCGACAATAAGCTAAAAAGTAATCACTAATCTTTGGTCATATTTTTATGCTAAGTGTAATGAAAGTGATGCTTACAAGGCTCAAGTGGTGTAAGTGTAATGAAGAAGCAGGAAAGCTACTGAAGTTGCAGTAAACACTAGCTTATTTTACTCCTCTCCCGTTTGATCATGTGAACTTAATCCAAATTTTTGTATTATAATTTTATTAACAAGTATGATTAAATAATAATAATAATAGTCATGCAAAAAATCTTCAGTTGGGCAGGTTGCGGGATGCGGCTGAGTGGGAGTGTGGAACTGTGGATTAATATTTTAGGTTTAGGTTTTGTTAGTTGTTTTTATATGAATGTTTTTTTATATTATCCTAAAAATATTAATTAATAAAAAATAATATTGTGGGTATGCGGATACCCGCATTTTTTTCTTAAATACCAAACCCGCACCGCACCCGCAGCGGGTTCTGCTTTAAATTACCAAACCCGCACCGCACCCATTAATATATTTACCAAATCCTACCCATTGCGGGCGGGTTTTTGCGGGTTTGCGGGTAAAATTGCCATCCCTAGCCCCACCACGTGCTAATGTATTTGATAAAAGATCATCAGCATGTGGGAATATGCTCGGTGTTAGGAAAAAGAGGGAAGTAGTTGGAATATATTTAGATAGGATTGTCTTGAAGAAATTGGCTTAATTATAGTCCAATAATACTAAATTTTATGGGTCGGGCCATTGTCTTTGGGCTTTGTTTGGTGTTGGGTCTGAAGTGAAAAGACGGGTTTACCCTCGGGTCTAATTTTGGCTCGTACAATTTGTTCCCTACTCTTTAAGTCAAAGAGTCTTTGACTTGGAGAGTAATTTATCGAGTGTATCATATGGGATTGATCTTGATATGTAAATGTTTTGTCTGGATTGCTATAGGTTAAGGCTTCAACTTAACTCTACAAGAAACGTGGGGAATGTTCCCAGTCGGCTGAACCAGTTGAAGGCCAGATCTCAGATTAACTCTGCATAAGCCATGAGGAATGTTCCCAGTCGACTGCACCTGTTAAAGGTCAGGATAATCCCTATACTACGGGTCCAAAGACCATGAGAGTCTTTAATGTCGTCTGGACAAGATGAAGGCTAAGTCTTCTATTTGACTCTACCTGAGTCAATGGGGAATGTTCCCAGTCGACTGAACCAGATGAAGGTCAGGACAATCTTCATACTACTGGTCAAATGACCAAGGGAGTCTTCAATTTCGTCTGGACCAGATGAAGGCCAGGTCTTGAACTTGACTTTACATGAGTCATGGGGAATGTTCCCAGTCGACTGAACCTGATGAAGGTCAGGATAATCCCCATACTATATGTCCAAAGACCAGGGGAGTCTTCAATGTCGTCTGGACCAGATGAAGGCCATGTCTTGAACTTGACTCTACATGAGTCATGGGGAATGTTCCCAGTCGACTGAACCTGATGAAGGTCAGGATAATCCCCATTATAGGGGTCCAAAGACCATGGGAGTCTTCAATGTCGTCTGGACCAGATGAAGGCCATGTCTTGAGCTTGACTCTACATGAGTCATGGGGAATGTTCCCAGTCGACTGAACCTGTTGAAGGTCAGGATAATCCCCATACTACGGGTCTAAAGACCAGGGGAGTCATCAACATCGTCTGGACCAGATGAAGGCCAGGTCTTGAACTTGACTCTACATGAGTCTTGGGGAATGTTCCCAGTCGACTGAACCTGATGAAGGTCAAGATAATCCCATACTAAGGGTCCAAAGACCATGGGAGTCTTCAACATCGTCTGGACCAGATGAAGGCCAGGTCTTGAACTTGACTCTACATGAGTCATGAGGAATGTTCCCAGTCGACTGAACCTGATGAAGGTCAGGATAATCCCCATACAACGGGTCCAAAGACCAGGGGAGTCTTCAATGTCGTCTGGACCAGATGAAGGCCAGGTCTTGAGCTTGACTCTACATGAGTCATGGGGAATGTTCCCAGTCGACTGAACCTGATGAAGGTCAGGATAATCCCCATACTACGGGTCCAAAGACCATGGGAGTCTTTAATATCGTCTGGACCAAATGAAGGCCATGTCTTCTACTTGACTCTACCTGAGTAAATGGTTCCCAGTCGACTGAACCTGGTAATCTTGACAACGACGTACGTGCCAAGCCCCAAAAGTTGTGTCAAGTGGAATGTCTTCACATCAATTGTCTATTCGAATATCATCAATAGGAAAATCCACTTCATTCCGAGTTTATATTTTTTAATCGACTGAAATATTTCCTCAAATATTCCCGTAAGAATGTCGACTGTATTATTCATACAATTCTCCATACATGCATGTCACCATTGTTCATTCAGCGTCGACTGGAGTATACTCTCAAACATTCTGGTACACGTATGTCGACTGAAAAGATTATATGAATTCTTTCTACATGTATGTCAATTGGAGTATACCTACAATCACCTCACACATGCATGTCGACTGAAATAATCATATGAAATCATCACTCATGCATGTCGATTGGAGTGTACCTGTAATCATCTCACATATGCATGTCGACTGAAATAATAACATGAAACATTCTCTCATACATGTCGACTGGTGTATAAACACTTCACAAAGATATGGACTAGAATACATATAAGGCTCTACATAAGTATGTCGACTGAGACAATCTTACTAAGAGTCTTATAATGATGTCGACTGGAGTATACCCGAAATCACCTCATATATACATGTTGACTGAAATAAATACTTGAAATCTTCACTCCTGCATGTCGACTGGAGTGTACCTGCAATCATCTCACATATGCATGTCGACTGAAATAATAACATAAAACATTCTCTCATGCATGTCGACTGAAAGAAAATTACAAAGAATCATATATTAATGTCGGCTGATATAAGCCTGTAGAATCTTCATAAAGAAATGTTAACTGAAATTCTATGCTCCTTTCTATGTTGTGTTGAATGAAACAATATGTCAAGGTTTCACTCTGGAGGAAGTGATTCCACTAAAGGGATGAGCTACCATCGGAATCGACAGATGTCATCCAATCGCCTCAGCTGTTTTTATTACGATACTATTCTTGGAGGGAAATTGGGCCTAAGGATGTTTGGAGCCCAAGTTCATTAAATAAAACACTAATGGGATTTTTGAGACATCTTTTGGAGGGAATTTGAAGCGCCAAAATGGAGTGTATAAGACTGGTTTTGAGAGTCATTTTGTCTCACACAAGAATTCTTTTCGATTGGCGAGTTTAGGAAAGCTCTCATGATCTTCAAGGTACTCTCCATGTCCTTCTTCATATTCTTCAATTTCTTCAATTGTTCATCTTGTAGATTCAAATTGTTCTTAGTCTAATAGGTAATTTGATCTTGAAAAATATAGTGAAACTTTTGGATTTTGTTTGAGGTTTAGACTAGTTTAGATCTTCTAAGGAATATAAACTTTAGGAAACTAGTGTTTGTATCTTTGTCGCTCTAAAAATGTCGAGTGAGGATTTGTTGGGTAGTTTAGGTGTACAAATTGATAAGTATATTGAACAATCTCCGAATGATTTTAGTGATGAAGAGACTTATAAGGATTGGTCGTATAAAGATTTAATTGAGGCTGGACTTGTATCAATAGCTAAACCACCGTTAGGAGTACCTACTGATACGACACCTCTGAGATCATTGTCTGCCATTGGAGAGTCGAGTGGGGTTCCAAGCACGAGTGAACCAAAAAATATCCTAACTAAGAATCCAGCTAGTCGAGTGACCGAAAAATCAATGAGAGAGATGAAAGTATAGGTTTCCTCCATCAATAGAAGTAAGGTTATCATCGTCGACTGATATGATAGATTACAAAATTCCCGGGTGGATTGGGTTTTACGAACGCCCATTCATAGATGGATTCAGATTCCCCATTCTAAAGTTAGTATGAGAAGTGTTGAATCATAACCAGTTGGCTCCTTCTCAGCTAATGCCAAACACTTGGAGGATCTTACTGTTGATTGAGTATATGGCTTTTGAATTGGGGATCGAGTTTGGGGTGAAAGACCTATTATATACCTACTATATGAAGGAGCACCTGAGAGAAAAAGGGAGGTATCACTTGTATCTCCGTCAAAAGAGGGAGCATTTGGTGTTGGGGCTCACAACGAATAACATGGGGGATTGGCAGAAAAGTTATTTCTTTGTGAGATGGGAGAGTGTGTTTGGGTCGAATGAGAGTGGAGATATACCTGAACATTGGAACTCGTCGAGTGAGTGTTTTCTTCCTTACCTTTATAGTTTGTATTTAATAATTGTATGACTGAAATTCCATTACTTTTCTCTTTTCAGGTCTTCAGTTGAATAGAAAATTTGATACTACCAGTCAAGTCGTATCAAACACAAAGTTCATCCTCAGCTTGCCCGATTCAAAGAGGAATTGGAGAGCCACTTTAGAAGAGATGAGACTGAGGTTAACCCCGTTGTGGAAGGAAGTCTTTGATTCAGAAGGTACCCATTGGCTTTGGGTAAGCATATCTTGGTCGTGATATTGTACACTTGGGCGATTGAAGTTACATTTGGGGAGTTGTTGTTTTTAAAACCTCTGACCCCTGAAGAGTTTTTATGCGCAGCTGAACTTATGTCGGGTCCGTTTAAGGTGCCTAATCTTAATAAAATGAGAAGCCAGATAAGGACAAAGAAATCTAAATGGAATGAGCCTGAAGCCGTTGAAGTGGAAGTTCCCAAACCAATGGAAGTCACTTCGGCTGATGTTCCTGCCTCAACGATACAGCCGATTGAGAAGGCCTCCGCTGTTAAAAAGAGGAAAGCTATAGTCGAAGTGGAGGAAGATGCAGAAAATGTTATAGTGAGAATTCCTCACGGGTCCACTGCAATTTCAGATCCCTCTAGCCTTTCCAAATTTATTAAATGTCTCCTCCTTGAAGAAGACGAGCAAAGGTTGACCGAACTTGGTCCAACGGAAACTAGTAAAAAGATTGCTGTTTTGAGTTATCATGTACTTATAAAGAATAATTGTGTGTATATATATGTCGAATGAGAGATATTTAGTGAAGTTTGTTTCAGGTCATGGAGTGTGGCCTCTTTATGCAAGAGTATGCTGAGTTGAGCCAAAGGAGGATGAGGGATTTAGAGAAGGCCAACACATCTGTTAGAAAGGATTTTACTGAACTGAAAATGAATTTTGATGCTTCTAAAAGGAAGTTGCGAAAATTTGAGAAGGAATTGAAGGAGACTCGGGCGACATTAAAATTGGAGAATGAGGTATCAGAAGCAACCAATGAAGCGTTTAAGGAAAGTGTGGAGAACTTATCGAAGGAGAAAGCCGAATTGCTCGAAAAACTTGAGGTGGTTGCATTTGAATCAATGATGCAAGGAATGAGCAATCTAATGAAGGAATATCTGGCTGGTCAGCATGTCGCATGGAAGCCGAATAAATGGATCAGAGAATATGATAGGCTGGTTGATGGGCTATCCCTTACGAGCGAAGGTGAAGAAGGAGAAGATAAAGGGGAAGAAGTGCTTTCGAATGAGGTAGTTGAAGAGCAAGTGGTCACTGGAGAGGCTGAAGAAGAAGAGGTTCTTACAGAGAAACATATTGAAGCTGTTGAAGACTGTGGATTGCTTGAAGTTGACCCAATTTCTACTTCTCTTGCTCAAACTCCTGAGGTTCCATCTGTGGATGTTCAACCTTCTACTGAAGTTCCAGCGACCGAAGAACTCGCAGAATGAATTATGAAATTTGTTATTTACTCCTCTTTTTTTGTTGTTTATGTAATGGAAACTTTAAAACTTGAATGAAAATGTTTACTTTTTGGTCAATTCCTAAGTTTTTATTCTTGCTTTGTGTCGCATGGGTCTTAAGAACGTTAAATTTATTTAACAAGATAACATAATATTTCTTATTATCAAACAATTCATTGGCCGAGTGGCTATGACAGATAAGAAATTATTGTTACCGGTAGAATCATTTGAGATGAATTGCATTCCAGCTATTTTGAATTATCCTTCCTTTCGTTGTTTCCAACTTGTAGGCTCATTGCCCAACGATCTTCGTAATGACGTATGGGCCTTCCCAGTTTGGTCATAGTTTTCCATCTTTGACTTCCTTAGTATTTTGAAAAACTTTGCGTATGACCCAGTCTCCTTCTTTAAATGTTCTGCACCTGAAATTTCTGTTGAAATACTTGGCCATTCTTTGCTGATGAGCAGCAAGTCGTATGGAGACTTGTTCTCTTAATTCATCCACCGTGTCAAGGTTGTAACTCATGAGTTGTTGGTTTGAGTCTTCTTCGAGCCATTGGTAATGAGGTGTTGGAACAACTCCTTCGGCTGGAATCACTGATTCACACCCAAACGCAAGTGAGAATGGGGTTTGTCCAGTCGACGAACGGGCAGTAGTTCTGTAAGACCATAAGACTCCTGGAAGTTCATCTGCCCACGCTCCTTTCGATTTCTCCAATCTTTTCTTCATTGTGTTCATGATCGTCTTGTTGGAAGATTCGGCTTGACCATTGGCTTGAGGAAAATGTGGGGTCGAAAAGCTTAGTTTGATTCCCCAATTCTTGCAGAAGTCTTGGAAACGGTAGCTGATGAATTGGGATCCGTTGTCAGTTAAAATTTCTCTTGGTAATCCGAATCGACAAATGATATTTTTCCAAATGAAATTTTGTACTTCTCTGTCTCGTATCTTGGCAAAGGCTTCTGCTTTAATCGATTTGGAGTAGTATTCCGTAAGGGCGAGCATGTAGACTCGCTGTCCTGGGGCGGTTGGGAGCTTTCCAACGATGTCCATTCCCCATTTCATGAAAGGCCAAGATGACAAAATCAGGTTGAGCTTCTCTGGTGGTAAGTGTGAGACTGGGGTAAATCTTTGACATTTCTCGCATCTACGGGTGAATTCAACCGAATCTGCCCACATAGAAGGCCAATAGTACCCAGTCATGTGGGCTCGACATGTTAGGCTTCTTCCACCTGAATGGTTTCTACACCCTCCTTCATGTAGCTCAGCTAACACATATTGCGCTTCCTCTGGAGTCAGACATTTAAGGTAGGGACCCCTCCTTAAAAGTGTCCATCATATAGTGTGAATCTGGTAGCCTGTCGTTGAATCTTTCGAGCCTCCATTTTATCTTCTGGTAGTAAGCCATTTTGCAAATATTTTACAATCGGAGTCATCCATGAGTCGCCTGGTGAGATTGTGGTAACTTCTTCGACTCCATATTTCCAAATTACCGGCTATTGCAAATAAACGATTGTGATGGATTGGGTTTTATCTCCTTGCATTGTCGAACCAAGAGTGGCTAACGCGTCTGTATGAGTATTTTCATTTCTAGGACTTGAGAAATAGTTAATTCCTCAAATATCGACTGGAGTTCCTTTACCTTTTGTAAATAAGAGGCCATTTGTGGGCCTCGTACTTGATATGAACCCTGGAATTGGTTGACAATTAATTGAGAATCTGACTTTACTTCGATCTTTTTGGCTCCAAGCTCTTGGGCCAAGGTTTTGACCGGCTATGAGGGCTTCGTATTCGGCTTCATTGTTGGAGACTCTAAAGCCGCACTTGACTGTCTGCTGTAATATGTCACCTTCAGGAGTGGTAATCACAATCCCTAACCCACATCCATGCTTATTGCTTGATCCGTCGACTGCAAGCTTCCATGTGGTTGAAGGATGAATACATTGGATCTCCTATTCAGTTGGTGCCTGTAGACTGGGACTGAAGTCAGCTACAAAATCTACGAGGGCTTGTGATTTGATTGTAGTGCGTGGTTGATATGTGATGTCGTGTTCTCCAAGCTCCACAGCCCATTTCGTCAGTCTTCCTAAAAGCTCAGGCTTATGGAGTATGCTTCTCATTGGATATGATGTATAAACCGTGATTGGGTGCCCTTGAAAATATGGTTGTAGCTTCATAGATGCCGTTACTAAAGCCAGTACCAATTTTTCCATATGAGGGTAGCGTGACTCTGCATCTAATAGTGCCTTACTCACATAGTAGACTGGGAGTTGTGTCCCATTTTCTTTTCTGATCAGGACTGCACTTACTGCTCATTCTGAGACTCCTAAATAGAGAAAAAGCCTTTCATTGTCGATTGGCTTTGACAACAAAGGTGGAGAAGACATGTACCGTTTGAGTTCTTTTAATGCTTCCTCGTAGGCTGGAGTCCATTCAAAGTTCTTTGCTTTTTTTAATGCGGAGAAGAATAAAAAACTTTTGTCTGTTGACTTGGAGATGAATTTGTAAAGTGCAGCAATTCTCCCAGCTAGTCGCATGACATCTCTTGGATTTGTGGGAGAAGGAATATCGAGTACGGATTTGATCTAAGCTGGATTGGCTTATATTCCTCATTGTGTGACCATGTACCCAAGAAATTTCCCTGAAGTGACACCAAAAGCACAATTTTTCGGATTTAACTTCATGTCATATTTCCTCATTGTGTCGAATGCATGTTCCAAATGTGATAGGTGTTGTTCTGCTTCTAACGATTTTACCAACATATCATCTATGTAAACCTCCATTGTTTTCCCAATTTGTTGAGAAAACATTTTGTTTACCATGTGCTGATAAGTGGCTCCAACATTCTTGAGGCCGAATGGCATCATTTTGTAACAATATATGCCTCTGTTGGTGACAAATGCAGTCTTCTCTTGGTCGTTTGGGTGCATGAGGATTTGATTGTAGTCTGAATACGCATCCATGAAACTTAACAGTTCATAGCCTGTTGTAGCATCAACCATCGAATCAATATGAGGCAAAAGGAATGAATCCTTGGGGAATGCCTTGTTCAAATCTGTGAAGTCAATGCAGACTCGCCATTTCCCATTTTTCTTTCGCACTACCACCACATTAGCTAACCACTCTGGGAATTGAACCTTCTTGACGGCTCCATTTTGAAACAATTTTTGGCCTTCTTCGTCAATGATCTGATATCTCTCCGGGGTGAACTTTCTTCTCTTCTACCTGAAAGGAGGGTAGCTTGGGTCCACATGGAGCTCATGGGTGATTAACTCTGGATCGATTCCGGTCATATCTTCATGAGACCAGGCGAAACAATCATGTCGCTCTTTCAAGAAATCAATTAAGTCAGCTCGCAGCTTGTGATCTAGATTAGCTCCAATATGTGCTTTGTGATCAGCATATTATGGGTGAATTTAGACCTCGTCAAGTTCCTCTATGCTTGGCAGATCTAGTGGTGGAGCACCAGATCCCTTCATTAATTGCTATGTCGATTGAGGTTTTGCTTTCAGAAGTCGTCTGGTAACAACTTCTGGAAGCAGATTGGTCCCCTTTTATCTCTTGGATTCCCCAGCTGGTGGGAAATTTAAGCACTTGATGATAAGTAGATGAGAGTGCCCTCATCTCATGAATCCAAGGTCTGCCAACAATTAAGTTGTAGGTTGAGGGACAGTCGAGAACAAGAAAAGTTGTCATCTTATTGATTCCTTTTGCGTAGACAGGGAGAGACATCTCCCCTGAGGTGAATTTATGTTCGCCGCTGAATCTAATAAGAATAATTGACCTTCTGTTTATTTTTTCTATCTCGGCTCCCATGTCAGAAATGGCAGTTTTTGAAGATGATGTTTGCTGATAAACTCGTGTCAACTAGAACTCGTTTGACCATAAAGTTTGCAACCTGCAAAGAGATTATCAACGCGTCATGATGAGGATTCATTCGATTGGAGTTGTTGTCATCCGGAAATTCAATCATTAGGTTCGTAAACTTTCATTCCATTGACATAGTTGAATGGAAAAGACCCATTGTTGTTGCTCTGGAATGTCATTTCGCGGCTGAGTATGAGATACCGCTGACTTCGGATCCACCAGAAATAAAACTTACAGTATTTTTGATTGGCTGTGGTGGTGCGGGACCATATTTTTGTTCTTCTCTGCGGGCCATCGTAGCTTTGCCTTTCTCTATGAGCAAATCTCTCAGGTGTCCTTTATTCAGCAACTCCAATACATCCAATCTCAGTGCTACGCAATCTGTTGTCGTGTGTCCATAATCCCGATGAAATTCACACCGTTTGCTGGTATATTTCTTGGCGGAATAATCTCTAGAGCGTGGGGGCCATATTACTTCTCTCCTCATCTTCTTGAGGACCGAAACCAATTCTCCTGGGGAAATAATGAAATTGTAGTATGAGAGTCTTTCCCTGTTTACGAATTTATCTTGTACCTTATGGCAAGGGTTGACGCTTGAAGTCTCGGTTGAAATGTTGATGCACCTTTTGATGATTCTTCCTGTCTGTTGGCCGCGGTGCTTTGCTAGAAAATTCTTTGTGTCGTTTGGGAGTATTTTGAATTCTATCACTCTGGAAACCAGAAGAATTTTCTTTCCTTTTGTTCCACTTGTCTTCTTCCCACCTTATTTCAATTTGGGCCCGAGCCATAACCTGGTCCATTGTGTAGCATCGAAATTTAGTGAGCTTCTTGTAGAGCCCACTTTTAGAGAGTAAACTGTTTCTGAATGCTTCTACTGCAGTAGGCTGGTGGAGAACTGGAATAGTTATCCTTTCTTTATTGAAGCGGGCCACGTAGCTTCGTAAAGACTCTCCTTTTCGTTGCTGGATGACGTAAAGGTCATCTGAAGTTTTTTCAATCTTGCAAGAGCTTGCGAAATGCTCTACAAACTTATCTGCCAACTGTTGATATGACCCAATGGATCTGTATAGGAGATTGATGAACCAAGTTAGGGCCGGACCCGCCAATGTTTCTCCAAATCCTCTGCACATTCCAGCTTCCTATTGTCGAGGGGTTAGACCTGTTGACATCATCTTATACTTGTAGTGGATGATGTGGTCGTCTGTGGTCAGTCGATCCATCATACATTTTCATATCTGGAGGACTGAACTTCCTTGGTAGTTCTACGGAAGTGATAGTCTCAAAAAATGGTGTGTCAGAAATTGTTCCGGCTTGACCTTTCCTTATCGGCATCTTGACATCTGGTAGGCTGGAAAAAATTGCTTCTTTGAATTCTAACATTCTTTTGCGCATGTTAGAAGCGACTTGTTAAGCTTGGTCGACTGGAGAGATCGGTACACTAGTATGATTTCGGGTATGGTCGCCTAGGGAAAGATCATCATTTGCCACTTCATTTAAAGTTCCCAAAAGATTGGATGGGACCATACGATTGTTGGGATTATCAGGAGTATCATGTGGTTGAGAGGTGGGAGTGATTTGTTCCAACTTCCTCAGAAGGTTAATGTTGGAGTTTCGCATGGTCAGGTTCTCATCCTCCAAAGTTCGTAATCGTTCTTGCAGCAAAGTTATTTGTGTTTCCACTGGGTCGGGTGTCTGCTCACTGCTTGAAGCCATGAGTGATGGTGCTTTAGGAACTCGTGGACTGAAAGATCTTTGCTTGCTATAGATCACTAAGGCCCCACAGTGGGCGCCAAATTGTGGATGCTGGTTTTCGCCCGAGGTCCACAATCATGAATTTGTAGGTTGGGGGCACTAGCAATCCTGCAAAACAAAGGTAGAGTATATGAGGAGTACTGCCCACCGGTGTGGTGGGTGCCGTGGGCACTCTGAAGCTCAAGTCAGTATGAAGACAAGTAATGTATAATGGAATATCAAGGCCGGAAATTACCTTGATTTCTGTTGACTTCCGTGAGGGCGGTGTCTGGTGTTTATAGAGTGAGAAGCTTAAAAAGCTCAAGTGTGAAGGCTAAGACTTGAATGCCTCTCTTTTGAATTGTGTTGCTATTTTATAGGTAGAGAAAGATGACTTCGTTAGTTGGCATCAGCCCCAAAACGTGCTCATGTATTTGATAAAAGATCATCAACATGTGGGAATATGCTCGGTGTTAGGAAAAAGAGGGAAGTAGTTGGAATATAATTAGATAGGATTGTCTTGAAGCAATTGGTTTAATTAAAGTCCAATAATACTAAATTTTATGGGTCGGGCCATTTTCTTTGGGCTTTGTTTGGTGTTGGGTCTGAAGTGAAAAGACGGTTTTACCCTCGGGTCTAATTTTGGCCCGTACATTTGGTAATTATCACACACAGTTTATATATTATAATAAGGGAAATATCTAAAGGTTGGCTACATTCACTACCAGCAGGTTCCATACAACTTGGAACACTCTAGCCACCAATTTTTTTGCAAAGTATTTTCCTTACACAGCTATCTCACACCAATTTCACCCGATTAATCAAATTAAAAACACAAAATATTTTTAAATTTTTAAATTTTTTTTTAATTTTTTGAAAATTGTTGACTAAAAACAAAATAAAAACAAGATACTAGTCAACTATTCCCTTCCCCCAAACCTAAATGAGACATTGTCCCCAATGTCTTCAAAAGTAGAAGATGAGTTTAGAAGACAGTACCTGGTTAACTGAAATTCTACATCTTTAAAAGAAAATTAATGGTTAAGATCTAGATTTATCCAACGCTTCTTACCACGATCATTATCAGACCATTTTATCTTGGAAAATATAGGGTCAATTTGTGGTTCAAAGGCTAAGATTTGGTCTATTAAATCCTGGACAGTTCTGACAGTGAAGAGGAGTTATTTTAGAGGCTTCGACACGAACCCATTTCTTCGAGCATCATCAAGAAACACATAAAGAAAATCATAAAATCCATCAGCATTAAACAGTCCAATTGGTTTCTGGTGTATGTTCAAGTTCGCCCAAGATAATACTGTAAAAATTTCCTCCATTGTACCCAAGCCACCTGGCAAAGCAATAAAAGCACCAGCATGATTAATCATTTCTATCAGTCGTTCAGACATACCTGGTACGATAAGTTCCTCTCGGTTTGATGGTCCTATAAGATTCGCCTCTGCCAAGGGTTTTGGGATGATACCCAAGACTTGACTACCTTCTTCCTGTATAGCCCTTGAAACGATCCCCATTAGTCCAAGATTGCCACCGCCATATACTAAGTGCATATTCCTTTCAGCTAAGACTCGACCTAATTCATGTGCTACCGCTACGTATTATGGCTTAGTACCAACACTAGTACCGCAAAACACACAAATATTTTCAACTCATCTTCTTTAAGTAGCTTGCATTTTGTATGTATTTCTTTCTCAAATCTGGATGCCTTCAAAAGTGAAATGATGAGTTGAATTTATAACACCTGAAAAGGGTGAGTAATAATAGCACTAGTATATTCCAAAGGACGATTATTAGCTAAACAATAAAAAAATCGTGAAAGGTCAAAAAGTCAGGATCATGTCGGTGAAAATAAAGATAATTACAACAGAAAAGCAAATCAAAACAATTATTAAGGCAACAGAATTGTGTACGCAATACGCCACTCGTTTGGTATATAAATTCATTATGATGCGTCTCAAGAATCCATTCCTTACTCAGCCATCACTAATGAATTAGCTCTAATCTTTGTGATTTCCAAACACCATTCCTTCATGTTTTGCTTTCCCTTAAATGCTCTGTTTGTGCTTTTCCCTGAAAATATCACACAAAATTAAAAACTATACAACATGTATACACAAAATATGAAAACATAAATTATAATAAATTGCATGGGTTGCCTCCCTGCTAGTGCTAAATTTTTCATCTTCAGCCAAACGTGACTGAAATCCATCTGTCAATGAGGTTTCAACGTGATTTTGGATGTCCGATTAAAGATAATCCAGTGAGCGTTGCTTTTGAAAGGTCTCTTCCAACGGTAAAGTGGCAAAAAAAATTTTGTCTCATTCAGTGTTTGTGCCACCTTTTTAAACTTTGTCACTCCAGTTGTTCCTGAAAAGAAAGAAAGAAAATCAAGAGGTCTCATATGGTGCTTGACTTTGAATGGAAGTTCCATTCTGTCAAGCCTCTGGGTGATGTCTTCGATTTGTACTCCCCAAAACAGTGATGTTTCTCCTAAATATATGAGATCTTCAATCTGGTCAATTATTTGCTCCTCTATTTGTCCTACATCTTGTTCCACATTTTCTTCACAAATGTATTTTAAAATTTCCACATTCAGTTCTTCATCTTTTATTTGTGAAATGCATGCTCCATAAGTGTCAACCTGAGGATCTAAAGAGATGTCAGATTTTAGGTCTTCATCCTCTATGGTTGATATGACTCGCTCAGGTAGATCTTCTTCAAAAATTTGTGCAATGGAAGCTCCAAGATCTTTATTTTGAGGATACATAATTTCATCCTCAATTTTTGTTGGCACAAATAGCTCTGCTTCTTCATCCTCGTCGGAGTCCGAATAATAAAAATCAAATCGAGACTTTGCTAGTTCTGGTTCCTGAACTGATACCTCAGATTCATGATACTGCTCAGCCTCCTCCTTTGCTAAAGTGTCATCGTGAAATGCTTGGTACTCGAAGGCTTCATTAGTGTCATCTGCTCTGTGAGATATGTAATTCATATTTTCTGTTAATTGTCTGATTTGATCTGTCATTCTCAGTATGGATTTCGCTTGACTCTGAAATTGTGTTTCAATTTGAGCTTTCCAATCCTTAAGCCAATCTTTGAGCATGTGAATCAACTGATATTCCTCTGAAGATTCTGGTTTTTGATGAAGATCGAAGGTTGATGGTGGATGAGATGGAAAATATGAGTAATGGAAATATGCAGGTTCATTATATAAAGGTCTCTGATAGTTCTGCCACCCTAAATTGTAGTAGTGGTTTATGCTCGGTGGTTACCATCACATATATCGCATCCCCCCATTGCGTTCTATTGAGCAAATGTATTATGAAATGGTTCTAACATCCAGGGATAGTTGTTGGGCTGGACAACAGGTTTCAGAAAACCAGACTGTTGTTCCCTGATTTGGGATGTATCTTCACCTCGTAAAACCCGTAATTCCTTTATCACCCAACTAGGATCCATGTCAACCACACTGAAAAACAAAAGAAGGAAGTAAAAATTACAGATAAACATAAAGAAAATTAGATACAAGTAAAATAGATAGCTTCAAATTTAATAACTCAAGAAAAATAAGTCCCCGGCAACGGCGCCAAAAACTTGACCGGCGTAATCACACGCGTATAACGCAAGCGCACATATCGTTCAAGTAGTATAAAAATATCGATCCCACGAGGACTTAATTCCTATTGTTGTTATTAATTATTGATACTATTTAATTACATGTATCTAATTAAAGGGAGAATAGATTGATTGCTTGATTGGTTGGTTGAATGTGGATTTTGCTTAACAAATAAATAAATAAAATAAACAAAAGAAAATACTAAGGAAAATAAACAAAAGACATAAATATCTAGGGTCGTGACTCTACACAATATTATTCTAATGATGAATTGATTCTCTTATATATGTGTAATAAACTAGTTTGCTAACCTGGAACACAAAAATATGCAAAAGCCTCTGTCGATTATCAGATGTAAACACCCAAATAACCCAATTAATCATATGTTTATGTTAACTAAGTTATCTGAATTCATTAAGTTAAAGTTCCAATATTGGCTACCCCGCCCGACAGGTATATGTCTATCCTATAAGGAAATCTATTAAAGGGTTATATATCCTCAAGGAAAATCGTGAGCTATTGAATCTAAGGCTGAAACCTAAAATCCATTTATCAAGTTCATTTTAAGTTTACCATATCAATCTTATTGGTGATCAGGCAACAAGAAGCATTAAGCTTAAGATTCAATAAACAAACTAAAGAATTACCCAATATATAATTAAATCAATTATTAAGCATGTGAATACTGTGTTTCATCACTTCCATAGAATAGAAATAAAATGTTGGGGTTATGGGATCCACCTTTACTATTTCTAATTTAGAAATCTCCCTTATTATGATATAGAAATTATCAGTGATATTACCAACCGACCATAGAGGCGGTATCCTGATTAAGTCATATTTTCAATTAAGTACAGCCGACCATAAAAGCGGTGTTAGCATTTGTCCATAAACCAGCCATATAGGGGGTAATTATCTGTCACCTAAAGACCGACCATATAAGCGGTGTCACATTATGTCAAATAAATAAAATCAGCCATTAAGGCGGTACAACCTTTAGTCCATATTATTAAATTATAATTTTCATATTATAATTAATGGAGATTAATCTAAACTTAAATAATAAAAGCTTCACTCTTCCCTCAGTAAAAATCTAACTACAAAACATAAAGGAAAAGAAAAGAAAATAAACTATTACTATTACTGGAAATAAAAATACATAATTAAACTACTGAAAATAAATACAAACATGATGCAATCCTTAAATTCCTTACAAAAACCTAAGGAAAGCGTGAGAATTACAAATGAAATGGCTTGGTATTTATAGGCAAATCTAAAGGCTTCCACCAATTGCTCCACTAAACATGGCACCAAACATGGCATCAAACATGGCACCAAACATGGCACCAAATCCTCCACCAAACATGCAAGCATGTTTGGTGGAAGTTTGACAATTTTTATTTATTTATTTATTTTTGTTTTGAACATGACTTTAATAATTACACATAACACACTTCCGGATGTTTCATCAATTTCGGTCATGCAATCTTCAGAATTCGAAATAATTATGAACGTTACAAATGTAGATCTTTGCGTCTTCTTTAATCTGGAACTTGAATCACCTCAATCCGATATCGGAGTAGAAGGTTATGGCCAAAATACGAAAATTGCGCAAAGCTGAAATTTCCGAAATTGTACTTCGTTAGAACGCCATTTCAAGTTTCCAACCTCCAAAATCAAAATATCAAGTCCAGTTTTTTGCCCTTATTTGTTCCACATTTCGTCCTAAATGATTCCATTGAGTCCCAATTTTATTTTATCTGCAAAATAAACTAAAACACATCAAAACGTTCATCAAACCCGAGAAACTAAACAAAATATTAGGTAAAAGGGCCGGTAAATAGTGATATATTTTCCGCTCATCACACTCAGTAATCAAGTGCGAAGCAAGATAGGATCTGTCAGCCCGTATGTGTACCATAAGGGGTTTAGGTATCCATGTGAGTAAAGTCACGATTCTTAAATCTTTGGCCAAAGTCGATCACCTAGGGTGGATCGCATCAGTTATGAAGAATCGTGGACATGTCGACATGAGATGTGCGTATTGGAAACTTGACGGTATATTCTATGTTTTCTAAGTACAACTCGGATAGCCTACGATGGAGGGATTGTTAAACATATGTGATGACCTCGACTTGTATAGTTCAGAAAGGTCATTCGTGTTCTTCGTGAATTCGGAGGTGGCCGAATTGCGTACATATTAGCTAGGCTTATATGACGAACATGTCTGAACTTAGAGAGTCCCAATATGAAGTGTACTCATTGAGCACTTGGGTAGTCAATTATTTTTTATAAAAGATAATATTCGATATTATAATTATCAACCAAGATAATCAAATGTTATTGGATAACATTGATTATTTACTTTGACCTAATTGGATTAATTGGATTAATTCAATAATTACACAATGGCTTAATTGTAAAGCCATAATTATCTCTACCATTTGAAGATATTATGGTAATTGTAAGTATGTAATAATATGTGGTTTTAGCTTGATTTAATTGGATTAAATCAAAGTAGCAAATATTGAACTAATCAATTTGGACAAATTAGATTAAGCCCACTTAAAATTTGATTACAACTTTTATTAATTAAAAATTGCCTAAGTTTTGTGATAAATAACAAGCTTTAGGCAGGTTTTAATGACAAGTAAAAATA
>SKCR01007608.1:0-24587 GCA_019454045.1 Zanthoxylum bungeanum | reverse complement strand
ACGTTAAAAACCGCTTTCCTAACAGAAACCTTTGTGAGGATGTTTATATGCAACAACCTGACGGTTTTATCGTACCTAGACTTGCAAACAAGGTTTATAGTTAAATCGATCCATTTATGGATTGAAGCAAGCATCACGGTCTTGGAACTCAGCGTTTTGATGAGATCATAAAAGAATATGATTCGTACAAAACGATTGATGACCCTTGTGTATACAAGGAAGGTTAGTGGGAGAGGGGAGCACGTGTGAGATCTAATATAGGTCCCAGATCAACAAATCAGGCAAAGAAAACGCATGAATACTGAATACAACATAGGAGGTGCGGAATATACTCACAATGGTCGGTTTTGATGCAAAGAGAACACAAGCCATTTTCTTCCTCCAAGCAGTCGGCAGAAGCTCTCCTTGGTACAGTGGGCTGTGCGGTTTTGGGCGTTTTTTTGAACTCCTCCATATTCGGCCATTGATGAACACCATTGAAGCTCCAAGCTTCAAGCTTCAATAAGGATTTCCAAGCTCATAAATTCGTTTCCCTATCACCTATGTATAACCCAAGGTGTGTGCTAGCACTTCTTCATCTTCTTTGCTTCTCACAAATTCGGTCTTACCAAAAATTTTGAGAAGAAAATCGGCAGTGAGCCGTGAGAGGGAGAAGAGAGAAAATGAAGGGTTTTTGGCTCCAAAGAGTGAAAACCGTGTAATGATTCCAAGAGAGAGAGAGAGAAAAGCTTTTACATTTTGCTTTATATATTTACCAAGTAAATAATAAATAAAACATATATCACTTTTTATACAAAAGTCAAAAGCAAGAAATAAAAAATGTTATATTTCATTTCAAGCTTTTAAAAGCTTTTCACCAATTCAAATCAACTATTCACATCAAATCCATCCACTTTAATAAAGTGACAACATGTCATGTCACATCACTCAAATGACAAGTGACTTTGACGCATTGATGCGACTAGCGATTTGACGCTTGATGTGACTTGCGTGCCGCGCTCGAATTCGAAATACGAATGCGCTCGCAATCACTCTCGGGCTCGGGTTCGCTAATTCCAAATTAACGAATTTTCCGTCGCGTCGTAATTAAATGATTACGCCTAGCGAATTCACTATTCACGTCGCTAACGAATTAATTCTAAATTAATTCGTTCGCCCGAATTAAAATCTAATTTTAATTCCGCGTCGAAATCCAATTTCTTATAATATATTGAATATATTATTTTATCGATTAATTCCAAATTAATCGTTCTCTCTCTTTAATTAATATTTTATCCCAGATAAAATATCTCCGCAATTATCCCAGATTAATTTTCTCTCTCTTCTAATTAATCCCAGATTAATTAAAGTGCGAGTTATACATCATCGGTGAATCTTCAGGAAGCGACCCATGAGATCTCCGGATATGTTGGCAGTAAATACGGTCGTCGGATATCCGAACACGTAAGTACCTCGTACTACGTTTATACCGATTTACAAGACAAGGTTGGCTTCTAGCAAAGCGCCATGCCTACCCAATTCTCCAGAAATATTCTTACAGGAATATATAGATCTGTATCAAGCGTAGTATACCGTAGTATTGTGTATATCGGCCCAGTATCGGATAGTCACGTGCTAGGGCTGGGGCTGGATAAGTGTCTGCCCCGTCCGAAGCACATGTCGGATGTCTGGTAACTAGTCTCTATAATCAGATATTCATGACCTGGTCATAATATCCCGATTGGATGCGCACACTCAAGAGCACTAGTACCGTATCCTGCGTGACATCATCTCCACTATAACTGAAGTGATACTTCCGTCTTGACATCACACCCAATACACTACGACTCTCTGATAAACCCAGAAGTGGTGTACGCAGAACCGGTTAAAGCCCTGTACCACAAGACCAAAGTCTATCGATTATCGTAAGTATTAGCGATGTAAGTCTCAGGTTAAGACCATACACACCTACCCTGATTTCGGCCTCCCATAGACACATAGTCATAATACCAATGGGATTCCGAGGGGTCTATCCAGAGCGAAGCTGTTTCCCGTACCATCGGTGAAACACAACCTCCTATCGCACTTGCATAAGTATCCAATACTTAAATATATGAGAACTATGCGGTTGTGCCCTCACAACGCGCACAAGTGCAATACTAGCCTATTCCGCATTATCGATGTCCTGTCTCGGTAATACTCCGGCTAGGGATATTTAATGATTAATCCTTCGTGGACTGATACTGTCTCATATCTTTCTCAATCCAGGAACTAATCATAGGGACCTCTCTTCATTTATATATCTATGGTGATCTAATCACAAATGATGAGAGTGCAATTTCCTTGTCACATAGTTAATTTGTACAACAACACCGTGATCTGTACAAATAGTGACGCTATGGGTCATATTGTCCAACAAACTCCCACTTGGCACATAGAGCCAGTCACTCGAGTGTCTAACACCCGAACTATGTACGGTTCGCTCAAATTGCTGAGAAAAGGTTTTCGTCAGCGGATTTGCTTAATTATCGTCTGACGCGATTTACACGATCATCACATCGCCACGATGTATGATCCGAACGAATCAGATGATATAGAAGTATATATCTGGATCGTCGATGAGACCTTTAATTCCTTAGCCTGTGCTGACGCCTAGCTCAGCTGCTAAAAGAACTATATCTAATCTAATTAGATTTATTTTCGATCCAAATGGCTTCTATTGCTGCCTCAGCTGCAGCAATAATCCGCATTTGTTGTTTATTCGGCAACAGTTATCTTGCTCGGAAGATTTCCAGCTCACTGTCCCAGTGTTCAAACTTTATAGTACCGCAGTATTTACCGGTTGGAAACTTGCAACAGTGATCCTAGTCACTTCAAGTTCTCCTACTCCATAATTAAGACAACATCTTTAGTTCTCTCAGATACTAACAGATGTCTTAATCTTCAATCCAGTGACTATCACTTGGATTGACCTGATTGTGACTCCATATGCTCGAAGCGTATGAGACACCAATACAAGTACATTTTAAATGTACAATTTCCCAGAGTGTTAACAACTCCAAATCTATCCCAGTAGATCTTTATTCCTTGAATAAAGGTTGTTACTCCCCAGAATTCTACGGAGAGAATTTCTTATGAAAGCCAAGCTTTCACCGATTGCTTTATGGGAATTTCATTGTCAGTGCCCTCCCACTAACCTCCTTATATACACAAGAATTATTTCGTTTTGAGTCAAATCATAAACCATTATGATTTTTTCAAAACGACAGTTCCAAGAACCTTATGCTTATTTCAATCCAAACATGGATCGAATAACCCGCAAACCTTGTTTGTCGGTTATACAAAATCGTCAGGATGTTGTAAGCATCCTCCAAAAGGTTTCCTTTTCAGGAAAGCGATTTTGATCTGCAACTGACACATTTCATAAATGAAATATGCAGTTATCAACAAGCATCTTCAAAATGGATTTACCATGGCAACAGGTAAAAGGTTGAACCGTTATTAACACAATGTTGATAACGATACCTTTCCGTCAAAAGCCAGCTTTGTACGTTGGTATGTTGCCTTCCATGTATGTCTTCCTTGAAGACGTTTAATGTACCAATAGGCACAATGCCTTGTGGTACAACAACTAGTATCCAAAATAGTTGTTATACATGGAATCCATTTCGGATTCATGGCACTTTGCCATAATAGGGAGTCGATACCTCGTATCACTTCCTCAAACGTAGTCGGTGGATATACCTTATAAGATTGACATCTTTATGAGGTTAGATCAGAAACCCATACCCTAGGTCGTTTTCTGACTCTATCCGATCTACTCAGTTCTTGTGTATTCGAAGATTAATGGTACAGATTCATCATCGATGAACTATTTATGTTCCATTAAGGACCTTGTGCCTTGAACAGTATTACTCCGATTTTCATCGAGTATCACTATCCTCCCACTGACCACTGCATATCGGTATTCCTCTCAGGAAAAACCGCATGGTGAGCAACAATCACATTGTTCTCATGTGAGATATATAAGTACTATACTTATGGTTTCCTTAGGATAACCTATATTGGCACTTATCCAATTTGGGTCCTTAGTTTGGTATCATCCAAACGTTATGCCTGGCATACCCAAATTATCAGGAATGAGAAACCCGTTTCTTCCCGTTCATATCCTATATGACATCTGTCAAACAGATTTATATGGAACCTTATTCTAAATAAGTTATTGCACTGTTAAAACTTATCCGTTGAAGGAAATGGTAGCTCAGAGCGACTCATGATTAGCCTTATCATGTCTAACATGATTCGGTTAATCCGTTCGGACACACCGTCACTTTGACGTGTTCCGAGGAGTCCCCATTTGAAAGAATACTATACTCTTTCAAGTATATAAGAAACTTATTGCTTAAGTATTTTCCATTACGGTCTTACCGTGACGGTATAATACTATAGCCGATCTGTTTGTCTATTTCGTGTCGAAACTCTAAAAGTTTCCGATTTGTGTTCTTCAAAAGAAACACATAACCATAACGTGATGCCACATCCGTTTAAGGTCACGAAATATTCATGTTCACATCTAGCCTAGCTAGATATGGGCCCACTTACTTCACCATGAATAGGGCTAACAGGTCGGTGGCCCTTATACTATTACCAAGTAAATAGTATTTTAGGTACTTTACCTAATAAACTAGATTCGTAGACTTATTTGAATGGAATCAAATCAGTCCTAGTACCCACTCTTCAAAAGTGCGGATATACGATTCTGTTAATTGTGTCCCTGACAACAATGCCACAATTAGTTTCTTACTGATCAAATCAATTTGAGCTATTTATTTGTCATGTTATATATTTGAGATATTATTTATATTCAAAATATAAATCCTGTTATTCACATCTAATGTGTTTATCTCAATATCATCTTTATATAATGAAACACTTTAGTGTTCTAGAATATAAAGGTTTACCCGCAGCGGTTATACGCGATATAGAGATAATGTTTCTAGTCAAACTAGTTACATTATAACAGTTCCTAATTTAAGTATATACCCAAAGGGTAGTTCCTAAACTTAGGTATCTATGGTCGAAACAGCGACTTTCGTCCCGTTTCCGATTCGCAGAGAGAAATCTCGGCTTGAAGTCAGTATCCAGCTCATAGCGGATTCTGAACATCAATACATATATTCTTATGTACCACACTAAGTATTTAAAATCCAATTTCAATACTAGTAGTGAACATAACTTTGACAAATATTTTAAAGTTAGAGCCTCGCCCTTTCTTTAATTCCTTCGTGTCTTCCATATCCAAATGGTAGTCACTTTGGGATATGTCAATTATCTTTTCAATATTTCACAAACCTTGGCCAAGCCTTGGGTTTCGGAATATCGAAACGATGTGTACCTCGTGCTACATGCCCAATTGCAAACTTTGACTTATCTTCTCTAGAATAGTCAATTAATTCTCCAAGAATTATAAATTGCAATTTTAATACTTCTTAAATCTAAAATTAGATTTATGACAAGTATATTAATTAAGCATTAAAGTCATCATCACATAAATCTTCCAAAGACTTTATGCTCTACTTATTTTGCTTAATTTTGGGCTTAAGGTATAATAAGTTATTTTATCAAATAAAGTAACCTATTATTTATTCCCAATTTGAAAATTAAATCATTTAAAATATTTTAATCCCAGATTATATTTTAAATATCCAACTTTTCAATTTTATCTTGATTACAATAGTCCAACTATTTAATCAACGATTAGTGGTACTATATATATTATAATGATTATAATAGTCCAACTATATAATCAAATATAATCCAAATTAATTAACCTCAATTACATTGATTAATAATCCAATTATAAAATCAACTGTAAACTGAAATCAATTAATTCAAATATATTGATTAATATAATCCAATTATATATAATCAAGTATAATACAGTCCAACTGTTTATTAAAACAACAATTTAAATATTAGTCCAACTAACATTTAATCTAACGACGAAATAATTTAAATGAGCGCGTATGGCGAGTAATTGAACGAGTATTGCAAATTCAATTCTTGCCTCCCACTATTTTTCGGCGAGCCTCTAACCCTCTGTCGAGTACTCGGGAAACCGTGTTTCCTAGTGGGCTAGGATCCCGTTAAATATCACACAATCTTGACTTTGGCCAACAAATTGTATGATAATTAACTAGGTAGATCTCGAAGATCAATTGGATCTCATCCAATTCCTAGATCCAGTAGGCGGATATCAAAATCCTAAACATATATTTTATATATGCCAATACATCCAATGTATTACCTAACATTTTTCCTCTGAATCAACTAAGCCTTGGCTTTGGCACAACAAACCTAGTGATCCCAGTCAAGTGTGACCCATTGACCATGGAAAGCTTCGTAATCAATGTCGATGGACAAGAAGTGGTCTTGACTTTGGCCAACAAACCACAACTTGGACAAGACACCGATATGGAACAAAGCCTTCGTGATTCAAACACATCTTCGACGGACAAAGGGCTTGACTTTGGCCAACAACCCAATGCCAATCTCGGATCTTGAGTGAGAATCACTCAATGGAAGGAAAAACACTTGATATTGAACGAGGGTTTTTCGCGTGCAAATTGGCTACCAATTTATTATCTTTGTTAAGGTCTCATCATCATACACCCTTAAACATGCATTCTAAACACATAATAAAGCGCATATGTAAAATAATAATGATATGCGGATGGATATTTTACATTGATCCTAGATCAAATCTCTCACTTTCTCTCTCCCGCTAGCACATGTATTTACTTCTACCCTTTACACTACACTTCTAAAGAAACCTCATTTACATTGAGGGGAATAGGTGAGAAGAGAATACAAAGAGTATAATGGTGATAAGGCTGGACACGCAGGTCCAATTAATAAATCAAATTTATTACAATTTCCAAAATTGTCCCACCCGACTAATATCCATCCGATATACATTATTCATGCATCGCAACCATGTATTCACACAAGCATGTTATCAATCAATCCAATTAATTAATCTGATAATTAGTGATCATCCAATGTTCAAACAACGATTTGATTTTTTGCGAGTCAAACTCGTCTTTGCGAATAAGTATTCAAAGTACACATTCTTGAATTAAATTAAACTACAACATTAAATCCAATTTAATACGTATTTAATACTAATTCATTTATTTAATTCCAAATTAAATATTACACTATATTTAATGAACCTATACGACTTAAATTCCAAATTTAATCGCAACGGGTCTCAAAGCCCGATTAACGTCCAACGTTTATTTAATTCAAGTCCAATGGGCTTTTAATTAATTTCTTAAGGCGTGGACTTTTGGTCAACTCGGGTCAAACCGATACCAAAGTCCAATCCGGGAGTTACCCCATAAGCCTTTAAATTAATTTTGGCCCATTAGGCCCAATTAAATAATTAAGGTCCATTAAGTCATAATTGGACCTTTTGGATTCGGTTTTGGGCCTAATTGGATTCAACCAATTTTGCCTAAACCCAACTTTGTTACAACAAAGCCCAAAAGCCCAATTACAACCTAACAAGCCCAATTTCCAAAATCAAGCCCAAATTAATTAACTTATAAAATTCCAAATTTCACAATTAATTAACCTAAGTGTAATATACAATCAATTACCCAATTAACATTTCTAAAACATCAATTAGCCTAATTAATCATGCATTTTAACAACCAAATAGTGTCCAACACAATTCAATTAAAATCAAACCCAATTTACATGCTTTCAAGTCTCGGCAATTAGGGGTTTTTCAATTCGATTCGGTTTCAATCCAATTGAGTCCACAATCATAATTTACCAAATCAATTCAACTCATCCAATGAATCAAACAACAAAATCACAATGAATTTCATGTCCAATTGAATTCGGTCAACCCACTTTATAAAGGGAAAATTGTTCCAAATCAAAATTCAATTCAATTGAACTTCAAAACAACATTACCCAATTGTTTTAAGTCATCCAATGATCAAAAAAAACAAAATTACCAAGACATTAGGGTTATCCAATTTTCGGCCATGCCTCCAATTTGGGGAAAATTGATCCAATCCAATTTTCTTGAAATTGATCACACACAATCTCAATAAAACATGTTTTAAGCATACTTAAACATCCAATTTAATTAAAACATGCTCAAACACATTTTACCCAATTTCAAGTTACATTTTTAACCTAAAGAATTGGGGAAAATTGATCCAATCCAATTTTCTTGAAATTGATCATGCACAACTTCAATTAATCAACATACAAGCATACTTAATCAACCAATTCAACCAAATCATGCTTCAATTGATTTTACCCAATTTGTCATGCCCAAAATTTAGGGAAAATTGAATCCAATCCAATTTCATGAAATTGATCATGCACAATCTCAATTAAACATCATCCAAGCATGCTTAAACAATCAATTTAACCAAAACAAGTCAAAATCGATTTTGCCCAAAATAAACCCTAACTTTTTTTCATGCTTTATAATAGCTCAAGATACCATTGTTGAGATCTAATATAGGTCCCAAGATCAACAAATCAAGCAAGAAAACGCATGAATACACAACATATGAGGTGCGGAATATACTCACAATGGTCGGTTTTATTGCAAAGAAGAACACAAGCCATTTTCTTCTCCAAGCAGTTCGGCAGTAGCTCTCCTTGACAGTGGGCTGTGCGGTTTTGGGCGTTTTGAACTCCTCCATATTCGGCCATTGATGAACACCATTGAAGCTCCAAGCTTCAAGCTTCAATAAGGAATTCCAAGCTCATAAATTCCTTCCCTATCACCTATGTATAACCAAGGTGTGTGCTAGCACTTCTTCATCTTCTTTGCTTCTCACAAATTCGGTCTTACCAAAATTTTGAGAAGAAAATCGGCAGTGAGCCGTGAGAGGGAGAAGAGAGAAAATGAAGGGTTTTTGGCTCCAAATAGTGAAAACCGTAAATGATTCCAAGAGAGAGAGAGAAAAGCTTTTACATTTTGCTTTATATATTACCAAGTAAATAATAATAAAACATATATCACTTTTCATACAAAAGTCAAAAGCAAGAAATAAAATAATGTTATATTTCATTTCAAGCTTTTAAAAGCTTTTCACCAATTCAAATCAACTATTCACATCAAATCCATCCACTTTAATAAAGTGACAACATGTCATGTCACATCACTCAAAGTGACAAGTGACTTGACGATTGATGCGACTAGCGATTTGATGCTTGATGTGACTTGCGTGCCGCGCTCGAATTCGAAATACGAATGCGCTCGCAATCACTCTCGGGCTCGGATTCGTTATTTCCAAATTAACGAATTTTCCGTCGCGTCGTAATTAAATGATTACGCCTAGCGAATTCACTATTCACGTCGCTAACGAATTAATTCTAAATTAATTCGTTCCCCCGAATTAAAATCTAATTTTAATTCCGCGTCGAAATCCAATTTTTATAATATATCGAATATATTATTTTATCGATTAATTCCAAATTAATCGTTCTCTCTCTTTAATTAATATTTTATCCCAGATAAAATATCTCCGCAATTAATCCCAGATTAATTTTCTCTCTCTTCTAATTAATCCCAGATTAATTAAAGTGCGAGTTATACATCATCGGTGAATCTTCAGGAAGCGACCCATGAGATCTCCGGATATGTTGGCAATAAATACGGTTGTCGGATAATCCGAACACGTAAGTACCTCGTACTACGTTTATACCGATTTACAAGACAAGGTTGGCTTCTAGCAAAGCGCCATGCCTACCCAATTCTCCAGAAATATTCTTACAGGAATATATAGATCTGTATCAAGCGTAGTATACCGTAGTATTATGCATATCGGCCCAGTATCGGATAGTCACGTGCTAGGGCTGGGGCTGGATAAGTGTCTGCCCCGTCCGAAGCACATGTCGGATGTCTGGTAACTAGTCTCTATAATCAGATATTCATGACCTGGTCATAATATCATGATTGGATGCGCATCACTCAAGAGCACTAGTACCGTATCCTGCGTGACATCATCTCCACTATAACTGAAGTGATACTTCCGTCTTGACATCACACCCAATACACTACGACTCTCTGATAAACCCAGAAGTGGTGTACGTAGAACCGGTTAAAGCCCTGTACCACCAAGACGAAAGTCTATCGATTATCGTAAGTATTAGCGATGTAAGTCTCAGGTTAAGACCATACACACCTACCCTGATTTCGGCCTCCCATAGACACATAGTCATAATACCAATGGGATTCCGAGGGGTCTATCCAGAGCGAAGCTGTTTCCCGTACCATCGGTGAAACACAACCTCCTATCGCACTTGCATAAGTATCCAATACTTAAATATATGAGAACTATGCGGTCGTGCCCTCACAACGCGCACAAGTGCAATACTAGCCTATTCCGCATTATCGATGTCCTGTCTCGATAATACTTCGGCTAGGGATATTTAATGATTAATCATTCGTGGACTGATACTGTCTCATATCTTTCTCAATCCAGGAACTAATCATAGGGACCTCTCTTCATTTATATATCTATGGTGATCTAATCACAAATGATGAGAGTGCAATTTCCTTGTTACATAGTTAATTTGTACAACAACACCGTGATCTGTACAAATAGTGACGCTATGGGTCATATTGTCCAAACACTGACTTTTATTGTCCTTATGTCGATGATGTATTGCTTATAGGCAATGACATTCCATGCTAACGTCGGTGAAAGCTTGGCTTTCATTAAAATTCTCCATGAAAGATCTGGGAGAAGCAGCCTTTATTCTGGGAATAAAGATCTACCGAGATAGATCTAGAAAGCTGCTTGGACTCTCCCAGAGTACATATATTGACAAATTATTGAAGCGATTCAACATGGATCAATCCAAGAAGGGATTGATGCCGATGTCACGTGGTATCCTTCTGTCTAAAGACATGTGTCCTAAGACTAAAGAAGAGAGAGATAACATGAGTCAGATACCGTTCGCCTCGGCAGTCGGATCGATCATGTATGCCATGATATGTACGCGATCTGATGTGTCATATGCTTTGAGCATGTGCAGTCGCTTTCAGGCCGATCCAGGTGAAGGTCACTGGATGGCAGTTAAGAATATCCTTAAGTATCTTAGACGAACTAAGGATGCTTTCTTAATTTATGGAGGTGGAGAACTTGAGGTGTCTGGGTACACCGATGCAATTTTCCAAACCGACAAGGACGACTTCAAGTCGCAATCAGGGTACATTTTTTGTTTGAATAACGGAGCTGTGAGCTGGAAATCTTCCAAGCAAGATACTGTTGCCGAATCAACAACAGAAGCGGAGTATATCGCTGCGTCGGAAGCAGCAAAGGAGGCAGTTTGGATCCGAAAATTCCTAATTGGATTAGGAGTAGTTTCGTTAGCAGCTGAGCCCGTGCCGTTGTATTGTGACAATAACGGGGCTATAGCACAAGCTAAGGAACCAAGGTCTCATCAACGATCCAAGCATGTTCTTCGGCGTTACCATCTGATTTGGGAGATTATACATCGTGGCGATGTAAAGGTCGAGAAGGTCGCATCAGATGACAACATTGCAGATCCGCTGATGAAGGCTGTTCTTCAGCAAGTGTTTGAACGACATATACATAGTTCATGTATTAGATGCTTGAGTGACTGGCTATAGGCCAAGTGGGAGATTGTTAGACATTATGACCCATAGCGTCACTGTTTTGTAAATGATATTGTATTATTGTACAAAATTAACTATGTGATAATGAAATTGCCTTTTGCCGTTTTGTAAAATTATTTACTTTAATATATTAATGGCAAAAGTCCATATGATTAGTTCCGTATTGAGATGATATGAGACAGTATCAATATAAAAGGTTTAATCATTAAATATCCCTAGTCGGAGTATTATCGAGATCGGACATAATAATGCGGAATAGACTAGTATTGTACTTGTGCGAGTTGTGATGGCACAACAGCATAGTTCTCATATATTTAAGTATTGGATACTTATGCAAGTGCGATAGGAGGTTGTGTTTTACCGATGGTACGGAAAACAGCTTCGCTCTGGACAGACCCCGCGGAATCCCATTGGTAGTATGTCTGCGTGTCTTTGGGAGGCCGCATCAGGGTAGGTGTATATGGTCTTAACCTGAGACTTGCATCGCTGGTACTTGCGACAATCGGTAAACTTTGGTTGTGGTGGTTCGGGGCTTTAACCGGTTCTGTGTACGCCTCTTCTGGGTTTATCGAGAATCGTAGTGTACTGGATGTGATGTCAAGATGGAAGTATCACTTCAGACATATGGAGATGATGATCACGCTGGATACAGAACTAGTACTCTATAAAAGGTTGCAACCGTCGGGACAATATGACCAGGTCAGGATTGTCCGAATTAAAGAGACTAGTTGTTTGATATCCGATATATGTTTCGTACGGGGCAGACACATTTCCAGCCCCAGGCCTAACATGTGATCGTCCGATACTGGATCGATGTACGCGATACTACGGTATACTACGCTTGATAAAGATCTAATATTCCAGTAAGAATATTTCTGGAGAATTGGGTAGGCATGGCGCTTTGCTAGAAGCCAACCTTGTCTTGTAAATCGGTAAAAACGTAGTACGAGTTATGTACGTGTTTGGATTATCCAACGACCGTATTTACTGCCAACATATCCGGAGATCTCTTGGGTCGCTTCCTGAAGATTCACCTATGATGTTTGATTCGAACTTTATTAATCTTGGATTAATTACGGAGAAACTTTATCTTGGATAAAATGCCTTATTAGGAGAGAGATAACGATTAATTTGGAATTAATCGATAAAATAATATATTCGATATATTATTAAACGAAATTAGATTTCGACGCGAAATTAAAATCGGATTTTAATTCGAGCAAACGAATTAATTTAGAATTAATTCGTTAGCGATCTGAATAGTAATTTCGCTAGGCGAAATTATTTAATTCTCGTCGCGACGGAAATGCGTTAATTCGGAATTAGCGAAACCGAGCCCGAAAGTGTTTGCGAACACATTCGTATTTTGAAACGAGTAGGATCCGCAAATCACATCGCGAAGTCTCATTACTTGACACGAATAGATGATGGATGTATCTAGTCACCTTTATGGGATGATACATTGTCTCTATTCTCAATGTAATAAGATGATGCCATTTAATGAATTTTTTGGAGGGAAAACCTTTCACGGTTTTTGAAGGGTTTTTTAATTAAAAATTCATTTTGGTAAATCATATCTCATCATTGCTTTTCTCTTTCTTTCTCACGGTTTTTGAAATAAATTAAAAAGAGAAATAGAAAATTGAAAAGGCACACTTCCTCTCCTTCTTCTTGCTCACGCCGTGAGCTTCTTCCATGGCAGAAAAATTGTTTTTCATTTCTCCATTTTGCTAGCACAATAAGGGATCAAAGGAGGTGATAGGGAAACATCCTTGGAGCTTGGAGTACTAGAAGATTTGAAGCTTCTTACACTGTTGTTCCTGGCCGAAAACAGATCCAAGACTTGAAGCTTCTCTCATTCTTGTTCTTGGCCGAAAAACATCCACCTTGAAGACTCAAGGATTTTCTTCATCATATTCGTCACAAAGCTTTGTATGTATGATTCCGCCATGCTTCAAGCTTTGCATGTATGATATTCGTATTTCTATGGCTTATTCTTTCTTTGGGACTAATTATAGAAACCTACACTACTGGGATAGATCTAAAATTTGTTTAAACTCTCCGAGAACTCGTACATTGAAATATATATACGCGTCCTGGTGTCTCATATGCTTTGAGCATATGGAGTCACAATCAGGCCAATCCAAGTGATAGTCACTGGATTGAAGTTAAGAACATCCTTAAGTATCTTAGACGAACTAAGGATGCTTTCTTATACTATGGAGAAGGAGAACTTGAAGTGACTGGGTTCACTGCTGCAAGTTTCCAAACCGATAAAAATGACTATAAATCGGAATAAGGGTACTATATAGTTTGAATAACGGAACAGTGAGCTGGAAATCTTCCAAGCAAGATACCGTTGCCGAATAAACAACAAAAATGGAATATTGATGTAGTTGAGGTAATAATAGAAGCCATTTGGATCTTAATAATCCTAATAAGATTAGGTGTAGTTGTGTTAGCAGCTGAGCTATGCTACAGCACAGGCTACAGAATTAATGGTCTCATCAACGATCCAAGTATATACTTCAACTACTCATCTGATTCGTTTGGATCATACATCGTGGCGATGTGATGATCGAATAAATCGCATCAGATGATAACTTTACAAATCCGCTGACGAAAGCATTTTTCTCAAGAGAAGTTTGAGCGAACCGTACATAGTTCAAGTGTAGGACACTTGAGTGATTGGCTATAGGCCAAGTGGGAGATTGTTGGACAATTATGACACATAGCATCACTATTTGTACAGAACATGGTGTTGTACAAATCAACTATGTGACCAAGGAAATTGCTCTTTTATCATTTGTAATTAGATTACCGGGATATATAAATGATAAAAGTCCATATGATTAGTTCTGGATTGATAAGATATGAGACAGTATCAATCCATGAAGGTTTAATCATTAAAACATCCCTAGTCGGAGTATTATCGAGATTGGTCATCGATAATACGGAATAGACTAGTATTGCACTTGTGCGCATTGTGGGAGCATAACGGCATAGTTCTCATATATTTGGGTATTGGATACTCATGCAAGTGTAATAGGAGGTTGTGTTTACCGATGGTACGGAAACAGCTTCGCTCTGGATAGACCCCTCGGAATTCCATTGGTAGTATAACTATGTGTCTATGGAAGTCCGAATCAGGGTAGGTGTATTTGGTCTTAACCTAAGACTTGCACCGCTAATACTTGCGACAATCAATATACTTTGGTTTTGGTCGTCCAGGGCTTTAACAGGTTCTGTGTACGCCTCTTCTGGGTATATTGAGAATCGTAGTGTATTGGGTGTGATGTCAAGACGGAAGTATCACTCCAGTCATATGGAGATGATGGTCACGTAGGATACAAAACTGGTGCTCTTATATGCTGCAGCTATTGGGATAATATGACTAGGTCATGTTTATCCGATTATAGAGACTAGTTACCAGAGATCCGATATGTGCTTCGTACGGGGCAGACACAATTCAGTCTCAGGCCTAGCACGTGACATCCGATACTGGATCGCAATATGCAATACTACGTATACTACGCCTGATATAGATTACATATTCCTTCAGAATATTTCTGGAGAATTGCGTTGGCACGGTGCTTTGCTAGAAGCCAACCATGTCTTGTAAATCGATAAAAACGTAGTACTAGGTACGTACGTGTTCGGATAGTCCGACGACCGGATTTACTGCAAACATATCTGGGGATCTTTTGGGTCGCTTCTGGAAGATTCACCGATGACGTATGACTCAGACATAATTAATCTAGGATTAATTATAAGAGAGAGAAAATTAATCTGGGGTTAATTACGGAGATATTTTATTTTGGATAAAATACTATTTGAAGAGAGAGAACGATTAATTTAGAATTAATCGATAAAATAATATATTCGATATATTAAACGAAATTAGATTTCGACGCGGAATTAAAATTAGATTTTAATTCGGGTGAACGAGTTAATTTAGAATTAATTCGCTAGCGACATGAATAGTAATTTTGCTAAGCATAATTATTTAATTAAATTTGATTTAATTACGTCGCAACGAAAAATTCGTTAATTCAGAATTAGCGAACCCGAGCCAGGGAGTGTTTGCGGGCCCACTCGCATTTCGAATCAAGTGGGGCCCACGAGTCACATCACGCGTCACATCATTAGTCATTCTTATGATATAAGTCACATCAACTTTGAGTAATGTGATGGTTGTCACTTGTGAGTGATGTGAGTTGTTGGAAGACTTTAAAGTCTTGTACCATTTTTTGAATAATGGGATTTTTGGTATTTGTTTTGAAATCAAAAACCAAACACAACTCATCATCTTCTCTTCTCTCTCATTCGGCCAAGGGCCATTTTTCTCTCTTTTGCTTCTCCTTTGCCGAGAGCAACACAAGGGGAAATAGAAAATTTGTGGCAATTTTTCAAGAGTGCTACCACACCAAAGGGGTCTTTCAAACGTGATACGGAAAACAATTCATGAGCATGGAATCCATTAAAGCTTGGAGTTTGAAGACAAAACAAAGGGCATTGCCGAGAGTCATCCATGGTGGAAGAAAAGTTTTGTTGTTATTCGCATTGCAAAAGCCGATCAAAGTGAGTATTTCGCAACTTTACTTTGTTGTATTCGCACATTTCATTGCTTAATTTGATCTTGGGAAGACCTAGAAAACCCAACAATTACGGTCTCATCAATGATCCAAGTATGTACTTCGACGGTTTCATCTGATTCGTGAGATCACACATCGTGGCGATGTGAAGATCGAAAAGATTGTTTCAGATGATAACCTTGCATATCCGCTGACGAAAGCTATATCTCAGCAAAATTTTGAGCGACCCGTACATAGTTCAGATGTTGGACACTTGACTGATTGGCTAAAGGCAAAGTGGGAGATTGTTGGACAATTATGACCAATAGCATCACTATTTGTAAAAGAAATGGTGTTTTTGTAGAAATTAACTATGTGACAAAGGAAATTGCTCTTTTATCATTTTGTAATTAGATTACTTGGTTATATAAATGATAAAAGTCCATATGATTATTACTGGATTAATAAGAATGAGACAGTATTAATCCACGAAAGGTTTGATCATTAAATATCCCTAGTCGTAGTATTATCGAGACTAGACATCGATAATGCGGAATAGACTATTATTATACTTGTGCACGTTATGGAAGCTTAACGATATAGTTCTCATATATTTAAGTATTGGATACTTATGCAAGTGTGATAAGAGGTTCTGTTAGTCGTTGGACCGGGAACAGCTTTGCTCTGGATAGACCCCTCGGAGTCCCATTGGTATTATGACTATGTGTCTATGGGAATCCGAATCAGGGTAGGTGTATGTGGTCTTAACCTGAGACTTGCATCGCTAATACTTGCGACAATCAATATACTTTGGTTTTGGTCGTCCGGAGCTTTAATAGGTTCTGTGTACGCCTCTTCTGGGTTTACTGAGAATCGTAGGGTATTGGGTGTGATGTCGAGATGGAAGTATCACTTCAGTCATATGGAGATGATGATCACGCAGGATACATAACTAGTACTCTTAAATGCTGCAGCTATCGGGATAGTATGACTAGGTCATGATTATCCGATTACAGATACTAGTTGCTAGTGATCCGATATATGCTTCGTACGGGGCATACACTATTCCAGCCCTAGGCCTAGCTTGTGACATCTGATACTGGATCGTATTACGCAATACATTGTATACTACGCCTGATACAGATTATATATTCATTGTTGAATATTTCTGGAGAATTGGGTAAGCACGGTGTTTTGCTAGAAGCCAACCATGTCTTGTAAATCGATGAGAATGTGGTACGGGGTACGCATGTGTCGGATAGTCCGACAATCGTATTTACTGCCAACATATCCACGGATCTCTTGGGTTGCTTCCCAAAGATTCACCGATGACATTTGACTCGAACTGAATTACTCTAGGATTAATTATGAGAGAGAAAATTAATCTGGGATTAAATACGGCAAGAATTAATCTGGGATTAATTATGAAAGAGAAAATTAATCTGTGATTAATTACGGTAAGAATTAATCTGGGATTAATTCATCTAGAAGAGAGAACGCGATTAATTTGGAATTAATCGGCAAATTAAATTTAATAGTTAAATTGGATTTTACTATTTAATTTATTTAATTAGGCTAAAATAATATATCGGATATATTAATTGAAATTGTATTTCAATACGAAATTAAAATTGGATTTTAATTCAAGCGAAAGAATTAATTTGGAATTAATTCGTAAGCGACTTTCGTAATAATTTTGCTAGGCATTGTTATTTAATTAAATTTGATTTAATTACGTCGCGACGGAAAATTTGTTTAATCGGATTAAACGAACCCGAGCCCAAAGTGTGTTGTGTAAGCCAACTTGAATTTTGAATTCAAAGTGGTTGGACCCACTGTTGGACAATTATGACCCATAGTGTCACTATTTGTACAGATCATTGTGTTGTTGTACAAATTCACTATGTGACAAAGGAGGTTGCACTCTTATCATTAGTGATTAGATCACCTAGATGTTTAAATCATGAGAGGTCCTTGTGATTTGTTCCTGGATGGAGAATGATATGAGACAGTATCAGTCCACGAAGGATAAATCATTAAATATCCCTAGTCAGAGTATTATCGAGATTGGACATCGATAAATACGTAAAAGACTAGTATTACACTTGTGCGCGTTGTGAGGGCACAACGACATAGTTCTCATATATTTGGGTATATGATACTCATGCAAGTGTAATAAGAGATTGTGTTTTACCGATGGTACGGGAAACAGCTTCGCTCTGGATAGACCCCATCGGAATTCCATTGGTAGTATGACTATGTGTCTATGGAAGTCTGAAATCAGGGTAGGTGTATTTGGTCTTAACCTGAGACTTGCACCGCTAATACTTGCGACAATCAATATACTTTGGTTGTGGTCGTCCATGGCTTTAACAGGTTCTATGTACGCCAATGATGGGTTTATTGAGAATCATAGTGTGTTGGGTGTGATGTCAAGACAGAAGTGTCACTCCAGTCATATGGAGATGATGGTCACGTAGGATAAGATACTAGTACTCTTAAGTATTGCAGTCATCTGGATAAAATGACAAGGTCATGTTTATCCGATTATAGAGACTAGTTACCAGACATCCGACATGTGCTTCGTACGGGGGAGACACAATTCCAGTCCCAGGCCTAGCACGTGATCATCTGATACTGGACAGAAATACGCAATACTACGTATACTACGCCTGATATAGATCCTTTATTCCTATAAGGATGTTTCCAGAGAATTTGGTAGGCATGGCGCTTTGCTAGATGCCAACCTTGTCTTATAAATCGGTAGAAACGTAGTACTTGGTATTTACGTGTTCGGATAGTCCGGCGACCGAATTTACTGCCAACATATCCGGGGATCTCATGGGTCACTTCCCAAAGATTCACCGATGACGTATGACTCGCACTTTAATTAATCTGGGATTAATTAGAAGAGATAAATTTAATCTGGGATTAATTGCGGAGATATTTTATCTGGGATAAAATATCATTAAAAGAGAGATAACGATTAATTTGGAATTAATCGATTAATTAATATATTCGATATATTAAACGAAATTGGATTTCGACGCGGAATTAAAATTATATTTTAATTCAGGCGAACGAATTAATTTAGAATTAATTCATTAGCAACGTGAATAGTAATTATGCTTGGCATGATTATTTAATTAAATTAGATTTAATTACAACGCAACGGAAAATTCGTTAATTTGGAATTAGCGAACTCAAGCCCGAGATTGTTTGCGAGCGCATTCGCATTTCGAATTCAAGTGCGGCACCCAAGTCAAATCAAGCGTCAAATCATTAGTCGCATCAAGCGTCAAATCACTTGTCACTTTGAGTGATGTGACTTGACAACTTGATTGATAGATGTGACTTGATAGAAGTTGTTAAAAAGCTTTTTGAAAGCTTGAAAGACATTTATCATTTTAATAATGGTATTTGACTTTTGATTTTGTATTAGATACACAAAAAATAAATCAAAACACTTCACTTCTTCTCTCCATTCTCTTCATCTCTCTTCACGCCCAAGGAGGCAAAAAGCTTACTGGTTTTTGTCTAAAAACCGTGAGTAGTGGGAAGCCAAGAGTGGGATTTTGTGGCAAAATCACAAGTGCTAGCACACTTACGAGACATGCGAAGGTGATAGGGAAGTCCACCCATGTGCCGGGAATCAAATGACGAAGCTTGGAGCTTGGTTTCTTGTTGATTGAAGTCCGAACCAGTGAACTTGGAACTGCCACTGTCGAACCAGTCCAAGAGAAGAAAATCAGATTTTGTTCGTCAAAGCGTCGCTCAACCGATCGATGTGAGTATTCCGCAACTTCTTCCATTTGTATTCGCACATATTTCATGCTTATTATTGATCTTGGGACCTTAATAGAAACCAATAATGACATCTAGAGCAAGGTTTGAGCATGAAAAAGTTTAGGGCTTAAGATTTGGGTAATTTGTATTTGAGCATGATTTGAATAAATTGGATGTTTGAGTATGTTTAATACATGTTTAATTGAAGATTGATTGGATCAATTTCATGAAATAATGTTTGGAACATTTTTCCCCAAATATTTGGGCTTGGCCGAATATGAGTTGCCCTAAAATGTCTAGGAATTTTGATTTTTGATTCATTGGATGAGTTAGAATCATTCGGGAAAGTGATTTAATGTCGATTGTGGAATTAATTGGATTGAATTCGAATCGGACAAAAATCCCCTCCCTTGGCCGAGACTTTGAGCATGTGATTTGGGTTTGATTTTAATCAAAATGTGTTGGACATGTGATGATGTAATTGAGCATGATTAGTTGTGTTAATTGATGTTTTAGAAATGTTAATTTGGGTGATTAATCATGTTATACACTTTGGTTAATTAAATGTGAAATTGGATTTTTATGTTTAATTAAATTGGGCCTTAAAATTGGATTTGGGCTTTAATGTTGTAAATGGGCTTATTGGGCTTTGTTGTACAAAGTAGGGTTTAGGCAAAATTGCTTGGATCCAATTGGGCCCAAAACCGCATCCATAAAGCCCAAATGCGACTTAATGGACCTTTTAAGTTTAATTGGGCCTAATGGGCCAAAATTGATTTTTGGGCTTATGGGGTAATTCCCGGATTGGCTTTTGGTTATTCGGTTTGACCCAAGTTGACCAAAAGTCCACGCCTTAAGAAATTAATTAAAAGCCCATTGGACTTTAATTAAATTGACGTTGGACGTTAATCGGGCTTTGAGACCCGTAACGATTAAATTTGGAATTTAAGTCGTAAAGGTTCGTAATTAAAGTGTAGTATTTAATTTGGAATTAAATAGTGAATTAGAATTGAATGCATATTAAATTGGATTTAATTATGTAGTTTAATTTAATTCGAGAATTCGTACTTATTCGCAAAACGAGTTTGACTCGACCAAAATCAAATCGTTGTTTGAACATTGGATGATCACTAATTATCAGATTAATTAATTTAATTAGATTGATTGATAACATGATTGTGTGAATACATGGTTGCGATGCATGAATAATGTATTTCGGATGGATATTAGATGGGTGGGACAATTTTAGAAATTGTTGTAATAATTTGATTTATTAATTGGACCTGCGAGTCCAGCCTTATTACCTCCTTATTCTTTGTATTCTCTTATCACTTATTCCCCTCAATGTAAATGAGGTTTCTTTAGAAGTGTAGTGTAACGGGTAGAAGTAATACTTGTGCTAGCGGGAGAGAGAAATGGAGAGATTTGATCTAGGATCAATGTGTAAAGTATCCATCCGCATATCATTATTATTTTGTCATATGCGCTTTATTATGTGTTTAGAATGCATGTTTAAAGGTGTATGATGATGAGACCTTAACAAAGATAATAAATTGGTTGCCAATTTGCACTCAAAAAACCCTCGCAAAATATTAAGCGTTTTTCCTTCCATTGAGTGATTCTTACTCAAGATCCGAGACTGGCATTGGCTTGTTGGCCAAAGTCAAGACCATTTCTTATCCATCGACATTGATTACGAAGCTTTACATGGTCAATGGGTCGCACTTAACTGGGATCACTAAGTTTGTTGTGCCAAAGCCAAGGCTTAGTTGATTCAGAGGAAAAAGGTTAGGTAATACATTGGATGTATTGGCATATATAAGATATATGTTTCGGACTTGGACGTTGTTGGTTTCTAATTAGGTCCCAAGAAACATCAAACAAGCATGAAACGAGTGAATACAACAAATGAGAATGGCGGAAACATACTCACAATGAACGGATCTTGCGACGCGAAGAACACAAGCCTTCAAGCTCTCTCAAAGGTCACGGCAGTAGCTCCCCTTGGCAGTGGACTGCTCGGTTGTGGCTCCTTTAGCTCCTCCAAGATTCGGCCATTGATGACCTCCATTGAAGCTCCAAGCTTCAAGCTTCAAAAATGATTCCATGCTCACGAAAGCGCTGCCCTATCACCTTAGGATGACTCAAGTGTGTACTAGCACTTTGTATTTTGCAACAAAATACTCATCTTCTTCTCACTGCTTCTCGGTAGAAAACCAGAAAAGGAAGAAGGAGAGAAAATGTCTCAAAGCCGTATGAGAGAGAAGGAAGAGAGGAGGGAAAAAACGTGTGGGTGAGAGAAAGAAAGAAAAGAAAAGTGTTTTGTATTATATTTATTTTTATTTTCCAAAACAAAAAAACAATACACAAAACCATTTCCAATCTCAAAAAAGTCAAAAGCAAAAGTAATAAAAGCTTTTCAAACTAACACATCAATCACTCAATAGTCACATCACTCAAAGTGACATGTGATTTGACACTTGATGTGACTAGCGATTTGACGCTTGATGTGACTTGCGTGCCGCACTCGAATTCGAAATACGAATGCGCTTGCAAACACATTCGGGCTCGGGTTCGCTAATTCTAAATTAATGAATTTTCCGTTGCGACGTAATTAAATGATTATGCCTAGCGAAATCACTATTCACATCGCTGTTTCAACCGTAGATACCCTAGTTTAGGAACTACCATTTGGGTGTGTACTTAAATTAGGAAACGGTTATAATGTAACTAGTTTGACTATAAATATTATCTCTATATCGAGTATAACTCGTTGCGAGTATACCTTTATATTCTAGAACACTAAAGTGTTTTATTTTATAAAGATGATATTGAGATAAACACATTAGATGTGAATAACAATATTTATATTTTGAATATAAATAAATCTCAAACATATAATATGACAAACAAATAGCTCAAACTGATTTGATCAGATGAGACTAATTGTGGCAGTGTTGTCTGGGCACAATTAAACAAGACTCGTATATCCACACTTTTGAAGAGTGGATACTAGGACGGATTCGATTCCACTCAAATAAAGTCTACGAATCTAGTTTAATAGGTAAAGTACCTAAAATACCTTTTACTTGGTGAAAGTGCAAGAACCACCGATCTGTTAGCCCTATTCATAGTGAAGCAAGCGGGCCCATGTCTAGCTAGGCTAGAGGTGGATATGAATGTTTCATGACCTTACGGATGTGGCATCGCGTTATGGTTATATGTTTCTTTTGAAACACAAATCAGAAACTTTTAGAGTTTCGACACGAAATAGACGAACAGATCGGCTAAAGTATTAAAACATCACGGTTTAACCTTGATGAAAATACTTAAGCAGTAAGTTTCTCATATACTTGAAAGAGTATAGTATTCTATCAATAAGGACTCCTCCCGGAACACGTCAGTTTGACGGTGTGTCCGAACGAAGAAACCGAATTTTGTTGGACATGATAAGGTTAATCATGAGTCGCTCTAAGCTACCATTTTCCTTCAAAGGGATAAGCATTAACAGTGCAATACTTATTTTGAATAAGGTTCCATGAAAATCTGTTACACAAAATTTCATATTAGATATGAATAGGAAAGAAACTAGGTTTTCTCACTCCTGAAGATTTGGGATGCTGGGCATATGTTTAGATGATACCAAACTAGAACCCAAATTGGATAAATGCCTAATATAATTGGTTATCCTAAGGAAACCAAAGTATAGTACTTATACAACTCACTAGAGAACAATGTAATTGTTGCTCACCATGCAGTTTTCCTAAGAGGAATACCGATATGCAGTGGTAAGTGGGAGGATAGTAAAACTCGATGAAAATCGGAGTAATACTGTTCAAGGCACCAAGTCCTTAATGGAACACAAACATTTCATCAAGGATGAAACTATACCAATAATCTTCAAATACACAAGAACAGCGTAGGTCTGAGAGAGTCAGAAATAACCTGGGTATGGGTTTCTGATCTCAACTCATAAAGATGTCAATTTTATTGAGGAATACGAACTGACTACGTATGAGGAAGTGATACAAGGTATCGACTCCCTATTATGGTAAAGTGCCATGAGTCTGAAATGGATTCCATGTATAACAACTACTTTTGGACACTAGTTATTGTACACAAGGCATTGTGCCTATTGGTACTATATAAGTCTTCAAGGAAGACATACATGAAAGGCAACATACCAACGTACTAAGCTAGGCTTGTAGCGAAAAGGTATCGTTATCAACATTGTGTTGATTACAACGAAATCTTTATCTGTTGCCACGTTAAATCCATTTGGATAATGCTTGCTGATGCTGCATGTTTCATTTATGAAATATGGCAGCTGAACGGGAAAATCGCTTTCCAAAAAAGGAAACCTTTTGGAGGATGTTTACAACATCCTGACGATTTTGTCGTATCAAAACTAGCAAACAAGGTTTGCATGTTATTCGATCCATGTATGGATAGAAGTAAGCATTGGGTTCTTGGAAATATCAGTTTTATGTAATCATAATGGTGTATGATTTATTCAAAACGAATATGATTCTTGTGTATATAAGGAGGTTAGTGGGAGCGCACTG
>SKCR01007607.1:0-24413 GCA_019454045.1 Zanthoxylum bungeanum | reverse complement strand
TTATTTAGAAAATCCACATTCAACCAACCAATCAAGAAATCATTCCCATCTCACCCTAATTAGATACCTGTAAACATTTATCATCAAATTTTGAATAATAACAATAGAAATTGATTCCTTGTGGGATCGATATATTTTATACTACTTGAGCGATACATGCGCTTGCGTTACATACAACCAACAACCAACCAATCAAGCAATCATTCACATCTCCCATTCAAAGTCAAACACCATACGAGACCTCCTAATTTTCTTTCTTTCCTTTAAGGAATCACTGGAGCGACAAAGTTTTAAAAGGTGGCTCGAGCACCAAGTCAGACAAAATTCTTTTGGCCACCTCATCGTTAGAAGAGATCCTTCAAAATCAACGCACATGGGATTGTCCTCAATCGGACATCCAAAACCATGCTGAAACCTCCTTTACGGATGGACTTCAGTCACGTCTGGCTGAAGACAAAAAATTCAGCACTAGCAGGTAGGCAAACCATGCAAAAAAAATTATTTTTCTTTAAATTTTTATTTTGTGTATACATGTTGTAGAAATTTTAATTTTGTGTGTTATTTTTGTAGGGAAAAACACAGACGGAGCACTTAAGGCAAAGCAACCAGTGAAAATGGGGTTATCACGGAATAAAATTTGACAAAATCGCCAAGATAAAAATTCAATTCATTAGAGATGGCAGAGTAAGGAATCAACTCTTGAAATGCACCTTAGTGAATATGTTTGAAGGATTCGCATTTTGGCACAAAAAAAAAACCCCCGTTGCGACACGTAAAACCCCGTGTGTCACGACACACTAACCTAACAAGTGAACCCCAAATTTTTAGGGCATCGCTTTGCGATGCAGAAACACTTTGCATCACGACACGAACGCGATTCCAGGCCTAAAACCAGCAGTCGCCGCTCTTTCTCTTCACTTCCATTTTCATCTTCTTCTTCGGTTCCTTCATCTTTTCTTCATTTTTCTTCAACCAAGACTCGATTTCCCCCTCAAATCCCTCAAGAAAACTCAATAAACTCCATTTCTTCCATCCCCCTTCATTTTCTCTCTATTTCTCTCTCGTTTTTCTTTATTTCTCTCTCAACCAAACACTCAAATCTACTACCAAATCTCACCAAGTCACTTCCCCAACTCAACTATCCTCCATTTGCGCGTGAACCACTCGGATTTGGGGATTCAAGCTCACGATTTGGGTACCTTTTTTCCTACCAAAAAAAGTGTTTGCTGTTAAAAATTCTAAATTGTGGGTGTGTGTTGTGGAAATTGCTATTGGTAATTCGTAGAAATTGGGGGCGAATTTTTTGCGGTTGTGGAATAAATTATGAAGTGTTAGTGTTAGGGTGAATTTTGGAATTCTTGAAAATTAGGGGAGGCTCTGTCGGAATATTTTGTAAAAATTTAAAATTGAAAATGGCCCCTAAGAGAATGCGAACCTCAGCGGCTGCCGGATTGAGTTTCGATGCAACAAAATTTGTGTCGGCAACCACTAAGCGACGATATGAAAAAGGGATGGGACAAAAAGTCCCGATTATGGAGAGGGGTTTTGAGATTAACCCTGGACAGTTTCCTAAGATTGTTAGAATTATCGCCACCAGGCACTGGCATAAGCTTTGCCAATAGCCTAACCTAGCCTGTATACCAGTTGTCCGTGAGTTCTACTCCAATGCTCTACCAGGTGTTAGTGAGACGTCAAGAGGTGACGTTTGATAAATCCACTATTAATAGGTATTATGGGTTGCCGGATATGGAAGCAGATGAATATACGGCAGCTATGGATCATCTAGATATGACTTATCTCACACAAAAATTTTGTATCCCCAATGTTATATGGGATATGAGTAGCAGCAATGAATATTTGAAGATCAGTTCACGATATCTTAAACCAGATGCCAGGGTTTGGTTTCATTTCCTTACCCACACAACCCATATTACAAATGTAACTAAAGAACGGATGATCCTACTATATTCTCTGTTGGAGGGACATACCATTGATGTGAGTGGGTTGATATCGACCAATATAGCTTGTGCAACACGTTCTACAAAAACTGGCCTGTTGTACTGCAGCTTAATTACAAACCTATGCACGCTGGCCAATGTGCCCAAGGACTTTAGGGAAGAAATGATGCAACCACCCACTGCATTAACCACTAGAATTGTCCAACAACTCCGATTAGAGAGGCCTGCGTAGGCTTGTACCTCATCTACACCTGCAGCTACATAGTAGCAACCACAACTAGCTCAATGACCATCTCGATCTTGCTCCATATCACAATTTGTAGATCAATTGGAATCTCGGGTCGACTCATTGCTCAACTACTTCAGCGAATGGCACACCATCAAGGATTGAGTGATGATCAGATTCTAGCTTATCCATGAGACAACAGGGAGGACGACGATGGGGCTGAGGAATGAAGAAACCACGGTACTATTGTTCCCTTATCTTTCTTTTATTTTTTAACGCATTGGGGACAATGCTAGGTTTAGGTTTATAGGTGAGGTTGTTTATTCTTATATATTTTCTCTGTTATTTTTTTCTTTCCTGCGTGTTTTTATTCCCTGCATGTCGTGTGTCTTGCATGTTTTGTGTGTTTTAATTTTTACATGCTTTATTCTAAAAAATGCACTAAAAATTAAAAATAAAAAATAAAATAATTGGTCTAATGATGAGATTGTTTTTCTTAGTAAAACGTTCTAGGAAAAGATAAATGCTAATTTCACTTTTATCCTATATTTTGAACATAAATATCTAGGCTAGACTCATATGCACTAAGAAATAGTTTTGTAGCAGTTAGATAATAAGGAATTGTCAAAGTGACTAGTTGAAATAATCGGTGATTGATGAATGACTGTTTGCCTGAATATCTGTTTTTGTCTACATTTAGTTATGATGTGAGGTAAAAAAAATTATGTATATTAATAAAAAGATTCTACTTAGTAACCGGGCGTCAAATGATAGAACTTTTAACATCTGAGATCCGAGTAATTAAGTCTGTAGGGGTGTCTTAACACATAGTGCCCTAAAGCCAACTGGTTTGGGAGTCATTGGTCCAAAGCTCGCTACAAGGATTGAAAATGTTATATAAAAAAATAAAAAATAAAAAATAAAATCTCATACCTCACTTTGCACATATTTGTAGCAGATAGAAAAATTTTAGATACTGAGGTTGGTTTGACCCATCAACTACTGAGAATTGAGACAAACTCACCTAGTTAATCACTTAGAATTGAAGCTATTTGCAGAATTATTCACACACCACACCCAATGTCTGATTTAGATACTTTGTTCCAAGGAATGGAACTTAGTTGTAGTATACATTTTGAAGGTTCCTTTAACTTTCTTGCTAGACATTCTCTGAGGATATTGTATATATAGCTATTATTTTCATTTATTTTATTTTATTTTTTTATTTTTTTTTATGTGTGATTGCATTTGCATGTAATTGACGTTTGTGGGTATCGTCACTGTAAACCCTCACGAGACTACAACTCATCCACTAAGGACACCTAGGGATTTAAAGGCTTGTTGCATACGCTAAATGCAACCGTGATCCCAATGAAAGTGGCTTAGATTAATTTAATTTTAATCGTTAATTTCATTTTTTTTGTTTGTTTTGCTCGAGGACTAGCAAAATGTTAGGTCTGAGGGTGTGATGAGTGGAAAATATATCATTATTTTACCGCCTCTTTGACCTAATATTTTCAATGGTTTCTCTAGTTTTATGAATGTTTTGATGTGTTTTTGTGTGTTTTACAGATAAATAAAGTTTTGGGACTCAATGGAATCAACTTGGGGCTAAAAAGGCAAAAAAACAGACGAAAAGGGCAAAATTAGAATTTCGCGTCGCGACGCGCATACCTTCTACGTCGCGAGTTGCCTGAGTTACTGTGCTGCCGACACGCGTCATCATGACGTCAGCCTCAATTACTATTCTATCGACACTATCATCACCATGTCATCACGTGCGTCATCACATGCGTCATCGCCACGTCAGCATAATATCTCAGCCTGTCAACACACATCATTCCTTGCGTCAGCGTCGCGACGCCAAGCATTCATGCGTCATGACACCAAGCCAATAATTCAGCTGCCGAAAGCCGTGTGCCATGTGTCATCATCTCATCAAGGCCGCGTGCCACATGTCAGAAATCCACACGCGTCATGACGAGCAAGCACTCTGCTTCGCGACGCATAAGGCCAAAATTTATCTATAAATAGAAGTTGATTTCATTTTCCAAAATCATACTTTCCTTAAGGTTCTTAATAAGGATCTTAGGATTGTATCTTGTTTGTATTTATTTTTAGTATTTTAATTATGTATTTTTATTTCTATTACTAACATTAGTTTATTTACTTTATATTTATTTTATGTTTTGTAGTTAATATCTGCTGGGGGAAGGGTGAAACCTTTATTATGATAGTTTAGATTAATCTCCCTTAAATTATAATATATAAATTATTTTAAACCCTTACTTAATTAGATACCGCCTTTATAGTCGGGTGGAATTAATTATCAAATGACTTAATCAGGATACCATCTATTTGGTCGGTTGGTAATAAAATGCAAATGTATATATTATAATAAGGGAGATTTCTAGATTTGAAATAGCAAAGGTTGATCCCCTAACCCCAACATTTTATTTTTGATGTAGAGAAGTGATGAAGCACAATATTCACGAGTTTAATAGTTTATTTAATTATATTATGTGTGATGCTTTAGGCTTGTTTATTGAATCTTATGTTTAATGCTTCTTGTTGCCTGATCACCAATAACATTGATGTGGTAAACTTAAAATGAACTTGGAAAAGAGATTTTACGTTTCAGACTTAGATTCAATAGCTCACGATCTCACCTTAGAGTAGATTTCCCTTAGGGAGATTTCCTTCCAGGATAGACATATACCTGTCGGGCGTGGGTCCACAATTGGAACTGGAATTTAATGAATTCGAGTAACTTGGTTAACATAGGAATATAGTTAATTGGGTTACTTTGGGTGTTTGCATCTGACCATCGACATAGGCTTTTGCATATTTTGTGTTCCAGGTTAACAAACTGATTTATTACGCATATATAAGAGAATCAATTCATCATTAGAATAATATTGTGTGGAATCACAACCCTAGATGTTTGTTTTTTTTATTAATAATTTCCTTTGTTTTATTTTATATTTTTATTTATTTACTTATTTAGCAAATCCACATTAAACCAACCAATCAAGCAATTATTCCCATCTCACCCTAATTACATACCTGTAAACATTTATCATCGATAATTAATAACAACAATAGAAATTAAGTCCTCGTGAGATCGATACATTTTATACTACTTGAGCGATATGTGCGCTTGATTTTCGTACCACAGATCAAGTTTTTGGAGCCGTTGCCGGGGACTTATTTTTATTGCATTATTAATTTTAAAGCTATCTATTTTCTTATATCTAATTTTCTCTACTTTTATTTGTAATTTTTATTTATTTCTTTTATTTTCAGTTAGTTGAAATGGATCCTTATTGGGCGATGGAAGCATTACAAACTTTAAGAGATGAAGATACACACCAAATCAAGGAACAGTAGTCTGGTTTTCTGAGGCCTGTTGTCCATCCCAACAACTATCCATGGATGTCAAATAGAAATAACACAACATTTGCTCAACCATTTTAGAGATGTGAGATATGTGATGGTAATCACCCTAGTAATCATTGCAAGTACAATTACAATTCAAGATGGCAGAACTATCAGAATCCTTCATGGTATGATGAACCAACATATTTCACTGAAACATATTCTCCATCTTATCCACCATCAACGTATGATCTTCCTCAAAAAATCATATTCATCAGAGGAAAAACAGATGATAAGACATATGGTGGACATGCTCAAGAAAAGAAATGAATGGTTTGATGACATGCTTCAGAGACTGACAGATCAATCGAGAGAATTAATAGAAAACTTGAGCTACACACCTCATGAAACATTTTCAGATGACACTGATAAAGCCTTTGAGTACCAAGCATTTCACGAAGACACCTTAACAGAGGAATAGGCTAAGCAGTATCAAGAGTCATAGGTATCAGTTCAGGAGCCGAAACCAGCAAAGTTTCAATTTGATCTGGATAATTCTCTGGTCGCTGATTAGATCTCTGAGGAGGAACAAGTAGCAGAGCTATCTGTACCAACCACACCGACAAATAAAGATCTTAGAGCATTCATTGCACATATGTTTGATGAAGAGCTGAACAAGGAAATATCAAAATACATCTGTGAAGAAATAGTGGAGCAAGATACAGAACAAATGGAAGAGCAAATGTCTAACCATATTGAAGATCTCATGACTTCAGGAGAAACATCAAAGACACCGCCCATAAACTTGACAGAATAGAACTCCCATTCAAAGTCAAGCACCATATGAGACCTCCTGATTTTCTTTCTTTCCTTTCAGGAACCACTGAAGCGATAAAGTTTAAAAAGATGGCTCGAGCACCAAGTCAAACAAAATTCTTTTGGCCACCCCATCGTTGGAAGAGATCTTTCAAAAGTAACGCACATGGGATTGTCCTCAATCGGACATCCAAAACCACACTGAAACCTCCTTGACGGATGGACTTCAGTCATGTCTAGCGGAAGACGATAAATTTAGCGCTAGCAGGGAGGCAACCCATGTAAAAAAATTATTCTTATTTAAATTTTTATTTTGTGTATACATGTTGTAGCAATTTTATTTTTGTGTGTTATTTTACAGGGAAAAACAAAGACAGAGCACTTAAGGGAAAGCAAACTAGTGAAAACGGGATTATCATGGAATAAAATTTGACAAATTTGCAAAGATAAAAATTCAATTCATCAGAGATGGCAGAGTAAGGAATCAACTCTTGAAATGCATATTAGTGAATATGTTTGAAGGATTCGCATTTTGCAAAAAAAAAAAAAAAAAAAACCGCGTCGCGACACCTAAAACCCCGTGTGTCGCGACACATTGACCTAACACGTGAACCCCCCATTTTTAGGGCGTCGTATTGCGAAGCAGAAACACTTTGCATTGCGAAGCGAATGCGATTCCAGGCCTAAAACCAGCAGCCGCAACTCTTTCTCTTCTCTTCCATTTTCATATTCTTCTTCGGTTTTTTAATCTTTTCTTCATTTTTCTTCAACCAAGACTCGATTTCTCCCTCAAATCCCTCAAGCAAACTCATTAAACTCCATTTCTTCCATTTCCCCTTCATTTTCTCTCTCTTTCTCTCTCAATTTTCTTCATTGTCTCTCTCAACCAAACACTCAAATCTACCTCAAAATCTCACCAAATCACTTCCCCAACTCACCCATCCTCCATTTGCGCGTGAACCACTCAGATTTGGGGATTCAAGCTCGCGATATGGGTACCTTCTTTCCTTTAATCTTCAAATTTTTTGTGTTGTGCGAAAAAAAAATAGGGTTTTCTGTTAAAAATTCCGAATTGTGGGTGTGTTTGTGGAAATTGCTATTGGTAAATTCGTAGAATTAGGGGGGGTTAAGTTTTTGCTGTTGTTGAATAAATTGTGAAGTGTTAGTGTTAGGGTAAATTTTAGAATTCTTGAAAATTAGGGGAGGCTCTATCGGAATTTTTTGTAAAAATTTAAAATTGAAAATGGCCCTAAGAGAACGCGAACATCAGCGGCTACCTGATCGAGTTTCGATGCAACAAAATTTGTGTTGGCAACCACTGAGTGACGTTATGAAAAAGGGATGTGATAAAAAGTCCCGATTATGGAGAGGGGTTTTGAGATTAACCCCGGACAATTTCCCCAGATTGTTAGAATTATCACTACCAGACACTTGCATAAGCTTTGCCAACAGCTTAACCTAGCCTGTATACCAATTGTCCATGATTTCTCCTCCAATGCTTACGAGCATCAGACATACCAGGTGTTAGTGAGAGGTCAACATGTGAAGTTTGATAAATCCACTATTAATAGGTATTATGGGTCGCAAGATATGGAAGCAGATGAATATACGGCAGCTATTGAGCATCTAGATATGACTCATCTCACAAATAATTTGCATCCCCAATGATGTATGAGATATGAGTAGCAACGGGGAATATTTGAAGATCAGTTCACGATATCTTAAACCAGATGATAGGGTTTGGTTTCATTTCCTTACCCGCACATTGCTGTTAGGCACCCATATTACAAATGTAACTACAGAACGGATGATCCTGTTATATTCTTTATTGGAGGCACATACCATTGATACAGGTGGGTTGATATCGACCAATATAGCTTGGACAGAACATTCTACACAAACTAGCCTGTTGTACTGCAGCTTAATTACAAACCTATGCACGCTGGCCAGGGTGCCCATGGACTTTAGGGAAGAAACGATGCAACCACCCAATGTATTAACCACTAGAATTATCCAACAACTCCGATCAAAGAGGCATGCACAGGCCAGTACCTCATTTACACCTGCAGCTCCACAGCAGCAACCTCAACCAGCTCAACGACCATCTCGATCTCGCTCTGTACCATAATGCTTAGATCGGTTGGAATCTTGGGTCGAATACATTGCTCAAATAATTCAGCGAATGGAACACCATCAAGGATTGGATGATTATCGGATTCCAGCCTATCCATGAGACAACAGTGAGGACGACGATGGGGCTAAGGAATGAAGAAACCACGATACTATTGTTCCCTTATCTTTCTTTTGTTTTGTTATGCATTGGGGACAATACAAGGCTTAGGTTTGGGGGTGAGGTTGTTTATTCTTATATGTTTTCTTCGTTATTTTTTTCTTTCATGCATGTTCTTATTCCCTGCATGTCGTGTGTCTTGCATGTTTTGCGTGTTTTAATTTTTGCATGCTTTACTCTAAAAAAATGCACTAAAAAAATAAAAATAAAATAATTGGTCGAATTATGAGATTTTTGTCTTAGTAAAAAGTTCTAGGAAAAGATAAATGCTAATTTCATTTTTATCCTATATTTTGAACCTAATATCTAGGTCAGACTCATATGCACTAAAAAATAGTTTTGTAGCAGTTAGATAATAAGGAATTGACAAAGTGACTAGTTGAAATAATCGGTGATTGATGAATGACCGTTTTCCTAAATATCTATTTCTATCTACCTTTAGTTATGATGTGAGGTAAAAAAAAATTATATATATTAATAAAAAGTTTCTACTTAGTAACTGAGCATATTGCCTCAGTAAGCAGAGATTGTTCGCGTCAAATGATAGAACTTTTAACATCTGAGATTCGAGTAATTAAGTCCATAGGGGTGTCATAACACCTAGTGTCCTAAAGCCAACTGGTTTTGGAGTAACTGGCCCAAAGCTCGCTACAAGGATTGAAGATGTTATATATAAAAATAATAAAAATCGCATACCTCACTTTGCGCATATTGTAGCAGCCATCAAAATTTTAGATACTCAGGTTGGTTTGACCCATCAACTACTGAGAATTGAGACAAACTCACCTAGTTAATAATTTAGAATGGAAGATGTTCGCAGAATTATTCACACACACACCCAGAGTCTGATTTAGATACTTTGTTCAAAGGAAATGATTTTAGTTGTAATATGCATTTTGAAGGTTCCTTTAACTTTATTGCTAGACATTATCTGAGGACATTGTATATATAGATATTATTTTCATTTATTTTATTTTCTTTCTTTTGTTTTTATGTGTGATTGCATGTGTATGTAATTGACATTTGTGGGTATCGTCGTTGTAAACCCTTACGAGACAACAACTCATACACTAGGGACACCTAGGGGTTTAAAGTCTTGTTGCATACGCTAAACGCAACCGTGATCCCTACGAAAGTGGCTTAGATTAATTTAGTTTTAATCGTTTATTTTATTTTGTTTTGTTTGTTTTGCTTGATGAGTAGCAAAATGTTAGGTTTGGGGGTGTGATGAGCGGAAAATATATCACTATTTTACCGCCCATTTGACCTAATATTTTGTATGGTTTCTCAGGTTTTATGAATATTTTGATGTTTTTTGTGTGATTTGCACATAAATAAAGTTTTGGGACTCAATGGAATCAACTTGGGGCTAAAACGGTGAAAAACGGATAAAATTGGAATATCGCATTGCGACGCGCACACCTTCTGCGCTGCGATGCACCTGAGTTACTATGCTTTCGACATGCGTCATCATGACGTCAGACTCAAAAACTATTATACTGACACACGTCATCACCACGTCATCACGTGCATCATCAAATGCGTCATCGCTACGTCATCATGACGTCAGCACCATAATTCAGCCTGCCGACACACGTTATTCCTTGCATCAGCATGACATCAGCGTCGCGATGCTAAGCCTTCACGTGTCGTGACACCGAGCCAATAATTCAACTACCGACAGCCGCGTGCCACATGTCATCATCTCGTCAAAGCCGCGTGCCACGTGTCAGAAATTCACGGGCGTCGCGACGCGCAAGGCAAAAATTTGCCTATAAATTGAAGCTGATTTCATTTTCCAAAATCATAATTTCCTTAAGGTTCTTAATAAGGATTAAAGGATTGTATCTTATTTGTATTTATTTTTAGTTTTTTAATTATGTATTTTTATTTCTAGTAGTAACAGTAGTTTATTTACTTTATAATTCTTTTATGTTTTGTAGTTAATATCCACTGGGGGAAGGGTGAAACCTTTATTATGATAGTTTAGATTAATCTCCCTTATATTATAATATATTTATGAGCGAAAAATATATCAATATTTATCGCCCCTTTTACTTAATATTTTATTTAGTTTCTCGGGTTTGATGAACGTTTTGATGTGTTTTAGTTTATTTTGCCGATAAAATAATATTAGGACTCAATGGAATCATTTAGGACGAAATATGTGTCAAATAAGGGTAAAAATTGGACTTTACATATTAATTTTGGAGATTGGAAACTTGTAAGGGCGTTCTAACGAAGTACAGTTTCGGAAATTTCAATTTTGCACAATTGTCGTATTTTGGGCATAACCGTTTACTCCGATATTTGATTGAGCTGATTCAAGTTTTAGATAAAGAAGACTCAAAGAGTTACAACTTTGAAGAAAAAAATAATTTCGAATTCTGAAGATTTCATGACCGAAATTAATGAAACATCCGTCAATGTGTTATGCATAATTATTAAAGTCATTTTCAAAGCATAAAATAAATAAATAAATAAAAATAGTCAAACTTCCATAATACATGATAGCAATTAGTGGAAGATTTGGTGGAGCAATTAGTGGAGAAATTAATAATGGATTTGGTGGAGGCAAAATTTTGCCTATAAATACCAAGCCATTTCATTTGTAAATTCATACTTTCTTCTAAGGAATTCCTTAAGAATACTAAGAAGATTGTATCTTGTTTATTTATTTACAGCTTTCAGTAATTAATTTCCGCTTTTGCACTTTCTTTTCATTATTTTTCAGTCCTTACTTTCTGCAATTTACTTTTACGCACAATACTTTCTTTTCTTTACTTTTCAGCAATTTACTTTTCAGTAATGAGGAGGTAACTCCCACTTGCTGGGGTAAAAGGTAAAACTTTTATTACTAATATTTAGATTAATCTCCCTTAATTATAATATATAAACTAGTTAAAACCTGGCTTAAAGAGGATACCGCCATATTGGTCGGTTGGTAATTATTTAAATTGGTTTTAACCTGACTAAACTGGATACCGCCTGATTGGTCGGTTGGTAATTAATTATTAATTTGACTTAATCTGGATACCGCCTATATGGCTGGTTGGTAATTATCATGCAAAGTTAATATATTATATTAAGGGAGATATCTAAAATAGAAGTAATAAAAGTGGATCTTTTACCTCAACATTTTCTTTTATTGTACTTTTACTTTATTTACCTTCTGACATTTACTTTTCAGCATTTACTTTCCATCTTTTATTTTCAACATTTAATTTTCAGTATTTACTTTTCAGCATTTACTTTCCGTAATTAACTTTTCAGTATTTAATTTCCAGCAATTTATTTTATGTCTTTTATTTTATTTAAGTTTTTACTACTCCTAAATATGTGTCGTAACTAAGTCAGTTATCTGGGGTTGTGATGAAGTCCAATATCACCGGTTTATAAGGGGTTAAATTACGGTTTGGGTAATATAAAGGTTTATTTATTGAGCCTTAGTCTTAATGCGTCTTGTTAACTGGCCATTAGTAAGATTGATTCCATAAACTTAAAATGAACTTGGAAAAAGGATTTTAGGTTTAAGACCTTAGACTTAATAGCCCACGATCTTCCTTGATGATAGATAACCCTTTAATAGATTTCCTTACAGTATAGGAATATGCCTGTCAGGCGGGGGTAGCCATAATTGGAACTTAATATTAATGAATTCAAATAACTTAATTGACATATGAATATGATTAATCGGGTTACACTGAGTATTTGTATCTGACCATCGGAAGAGGCTTTTACATAATTTCATGTTTCAGGTTAATAAATCGATATATTACGCAACAATAAGATAACCTTCATCTTTAAAAATGATATTGGTGTAAGAGTTCAATCAAGTCCCAAGGATCACAAACATGCATAAAAACGAGTTGAATACTCAAAGGAGTAAGGCGGAATCATACTCACATTGATGGGTTTTGATGGATGAAGAACAAGATGCGTTTTTGGCTCCCTCCATAGAGCTCGGCAGTAGCTTTCCTTGACAGTGGGCTGTGCGATTTTGATCCTCTTTGAACCTCCAAGAATCGGCCATGCAAGACTCCATTGAAGCTCCAAGCTTCAAGCTTCCATGCTCAAAGATTTCGTTTCCCTATCACCTATGTATCACTCAAGGTGTGCTAGCACTTGTTCATCTTCCATTTTGCTTCTCAAAATTTCGGTGAAACCAGAAAAATGAGAGAAGAAATCGCACCATGCGTGAAGGAGATGAAGAAGAAAAAGAGAGGGAGAGGAAGAGTTACGTTTTTGCTCCAAAGCAAAAAACGTGTACTGTACAATGTTAGAGAGAGAGAAGAAAAAAATGCTTTTGTATATATCATTTTATTAATCTTTACCAAGTAAATAAAATAAGACATATACTCAACTTTAATTCAAAAGTCAAAAAGGCAAGGAATAAAATAATGTTATATTCCATCTCAAGCCTTTTAAAAGCTTTCAATCATTGCACATCACTATTCACATCACATCTCTTCACTTTATTAAAGTGACAACATGTCATGTCACATCACTCAAAGTGACAAGTGATTTGACAATTGATGCGACTAGTGATTTGATACTTGATGTGACTTGCGTGCCGCACTCGAATTCGAAATGCGAATGCGCTCGCAATCACTCTCGGGCTCGGGTTCGCTAATTCCAAATTAACGAATTTTCCGTCGCGTCGTATTAAATGATTACGCCTAGCGAAATCACTATTCACGTCGCTAACGAATTAATTCTAAATTAATTCGTTCGCCCGAATTAAAATCTAATTTTAATTCCGCGTCGAAATCCAATTCTAATAATATATCGAATATATTATTTTATCGATTAATTCCAAATTAATCGTTCTCTCTCTTAATTAATATTTTATCCCAGATAAAATATCTCCGCAATTAATCCCAGATTAATTTTCTCTCTCATCGAATTAATCCCAGATTAATTCTATCTCTCTCTCTTCTAATTAATCCTAGATTAATTAAAGTGCGAGTTATACATCATCGGTGAATCTTCAGGAAGCGACCCATGAGATCTCCGGATATGTTGGCAGTAAATACGATCGTCGGACTGTCCGAACACGTAAGTACCTCGTACTACGTTTATATCGATTTACAAGACAAGATTGGCTTCTAGCAAAGCGCCATGCCTACCCAATTCTCCAGAAATATTCTTACAGGAATATATAGATCTGTATCAAGCGTAGTATACCGTAGTATTGTGTATATCGGCCCAGTATCGGATAATCACGTGCTAGGGCTGGGGGTGGATAAGTGTCTCCCCCTTCCGAAGCACATATCGGATGTCTGGTAACATAGTCTCTATAATCGGATATACATGACCTGGTCACAATATCCCGATTGGTTGCGCAACACTCAAGAGCACTAGTACCGTATCCTGCGTGACATCAACTCCAATATGACTGAAGTGATACTTCCGTCTTGACATCACACCCAATACACTACGACTCTCTGATAACCCAGAAATGGTGTACACAGAACCCGTTTAAAGTCCCCTACCACCAAGACCAAAGTCTATCGATTATCGTAAGTATTAGCGATGTAAGTCTCAGGTTAAGACCATACACACCTACCTTGATTTCGGCCTCCCATAGACACATAGTCATAATACCAATGGGATTCCGAGGGGTCTATCCAGAGCGAAGCTGTTTCCCGTACCATCGGTGAAACACGACCTCCTATCGCACTTGCATAAGTATCCAATACTTATATATATGAGAACTATGCCGTTGTGCCCTCACAAACGCGCACAAGTGCAATACTAGCCTATTCCGCATTATCGATGTCCAGTCTCGATAATACTACGGCTAGGGATATTTAATGATTAAACCTTCGGGGACTGATACTGTCTCATATCATTCTCAGTCCAGGTACTAATCATAGGGACCTCTCTTCATTTATATATCTATGGTGATCTAATCACAAATGATGAGAGTGCAATTTCCTTGTCACATAGTTAATTTGCTACAACAACACAATGATCTGTGCAAATAGTGACGCTATGGGTCATTTTGTCCAACAATTGGAAAGATTCACAACCCTGGATAGTTTTATAAAATTGAATTTTCCTAAATCTAATTTCAAGCAATTTCATTTACTTGTTTTAAGTTTAAAGTCACCATCCAATCAAATAACCAATCCATTAGATACTCGTAAAATTTGACTTCATAATTAATAACAAAAGGTTTTAAGTCCTTGTGGGATCGATACTTTTATACTACTTGAAAGATACGTGCGCTTGCGTTATACGTGTGTGATTACGTCGGTCATATATAAATTATTTTAAAACCTGACTTAATTGGGTACCGCCTTTATAGTCGGTTGGATTAATTAAATTAATTTAACCTGACTAAATTGGATACCGCCTTTATGGTTGGTTGGAATTAATTATCAAATGACTTAATAAAGATACCGTTTATTTGGTCGGTTGGTAATATAATACAAATTTATATATTATAATAACGGTGATTTCTATATTTGAATAATAAAGGTGGATCCCCTAACCCCAGCATTTTATTTAATCTAGGGAAGTGATGAAGCACAATATTCACGAGTTGAATAATTGATTTAATTATATTATGTGTAATGTTTTAGGCTTGTTTAATGAATCTTAAGCTTAATGCTTCTTGTTGCCTGATCACCAATAAGATTGATGTGGTAAACTTAAAATGAACTTGGAAAAGATATTTTAGGTTTCATCCTTAGATTCAATAGCTCACGATCTCACCTTAGGGTAGATTTCCCTTAGGGATATTTCCTTCTAGGATAGACATATACCTGTCGGGCGTGGGTAGCCACAATTGGAACTTGAACTTAAAGAATTTGGGTTACTTGGTTAACATATGAATATAGTTAATGGGTTATTTTGAGTGTTTACATCTGACCATCGATAGAGGCTTTTGCATATCTTCTTGTTCCAGGTTAACAAACTAAATTATTACGCATATATAGAGAATCAATTCATCATTAGAATAATATGTGTGGAATCACAACTCTAGATGTTTGTTTTATTTATTAATAATTTCCTTTGTTTTATTTTATATTTTTATTTATTTAATTATTTAGAAAATCTATATTCAACCGACCAATCAAGCAATCATTCCCTTCCCACCCTAATTAGAAACCTGCAAACATTTAGCATCAATAATTAATAACAAAAATAGAAATTAAGTCCTCGTGGGATCGATACATTTTATACTAGTTAAGCGATACGTGCGCTTGCATTACGTACCACTGATCACCCATGCTACCAAAACAATAATTTTAAACCTTACAGTCCAACCTTTACGAGAATCGAGCTACAGATCAATGGGAGGATAAAGCTATGAGATTTTTTCCATGCTAGGTAGGCCCCAAGTCTGCAAACGCCATAGAGGACCCTCAGGCCTTCCTGGTGCTATGCTCCTACGGATCCGAAATTAGACGGCCAATGCCATGAGGGCATTCTCCCTCCCCGTGCTAGGCCAGCCCCAATGTTGCAAATGCCACGGAGGCTCGTGAGCCTTCCCCATGCTATGCACCTTCTACAATGAGAGGCAAACGCTGTGGGGGAATTATCCCTCCCCACGCTATGCAAACCCAGAGGTACCGTAGTACCGAAGCCATTCATTATTCGTACGTGCTATGATTACCTTGAGGTACCAAACACCACGCCGAATCACTCACAGAGCGTGCTATGGATACCCGAGACACCAAACACCACGAATTTTTTCATGTTACATTCCTCAAAGATGCAAGTCATTGGGTGTTAACATTCCAGCCCATGGATTTGATAATGACACCGGGGATTGGCGTGCCACGGGGGTGCACGCTTTTCCCACATGCCTTGCATCCATTCATGTGTTCCGAATTCCCCAAAGGTAAAGGTCATTGGATGCTGACGCTCCAGCCTGGGGATTTGATAATGACATTGGGGAGTGACGTGCCATGAGGGTGCATGCTTTTCCTGTAGGAGTTTTTAGGGGGTATAACCGGAAACGTAGCGGAACGCGAAAAATCAATTTTTTCGATTTCAATAATATTTCTTGGGCAATTAAAATAAAATAATTTATTCTAATTAATCAATACATAAAAAATGAATTTTTACCCAAAAATCATATTTTTCCCTTAATTACCGTGAGACCCCAAAGATTTGAATTTTGATTATTGCAGTCCTAATTTGTAAAATAAAAATTTGAGTGATTTCAAATCACTACCAAAAGGATTTATGCATGTCACATACATCAAAATACAACTCACAATAAAAATCTCTAATTTCTTACAAATTGCGAGAGCTCCCCAAATTATCATTTTGTGCATTTTGGTCAATTTGTCAAATACATGTTTAGTTGATTTCCAATAAATCCCAAAATGATTTTTATATCTTATATACATCATAATACAACACATATATGAAAAGCCCCAATTTTAGTTTAGGTTAAGAACCCTAATTATCAAATTATCGAATTAATAATATTAACCAAATCCAACACTTTAATCTAATCTCTACAACACCAAATAAGTCTCACCACTTTGAAACAACTCAAGAAAAATTCTAGGTCATCAATGAATGGCCTAACAACTCTAGAATGACAACAAGATCATCAAATGATCAAAGTGTGCTTATACACCAATTACAAACATACATACTTAATAACATACATCCATACATCTTTCATTCATGCTTCCAACAATTCCAACACAAACAAAAGAGAATAGAAAAATATGTGAACAACATATGTTGTAGCCAAGAACAAAAGAAACATTTTTCTTTCTAATAAATATTGAAAAAAACTTACAAATCACAAAGTTTTCTTCACTTTTCTCTTGGCTTTTCTCTTTTTCTCCCAACTTTCTTGTTTATGTTTTTGGTTGCTTAACATAAAGTGAAGCAAACGATAAAATGAAACCCTTATATACTTAGGGTAATGGCCGAAACTTGTAAGAAAAAGAAACAAGATATTTTCAATTTTCAAACAAAATAAAGAAATTAAAATCAATTTGATAACCTTTTTCTTTAATGTAAAAGTCAACATTTTACACTACTTAATCATTTCCAAACTTTATCATAATAGTAGATATTTATATTTTAAATATTTTAATTATTTAACAATAGAATAATTAAATAATAAATTAAATACAAATATCTAAATATATGTATTATATTTACTTTAAATAATCCAAATACATATATTAATGATATATGTCAAATATGAAAATTTGACAATTAATTACTGTGTATTTAATAAAATCATATATTAATACAAATACATATTAATTAGGAAATGACCAAAAGGTCCTTGTGATGTATCTTTCATTTAACCGTTAAACGGTTTATAAATAATCAATATTATTCATAAAAGTTGCCCTAGTGCTCTACAAATATATTTCATTAGTAAGACTCTGTAGGTTCATGCATATTCGTCATGAAATCCAATTTCGTGTCCATAATCTACCCACCCGTAAATTATGATGAACACGGATAAACTCAATGAACCATACAGGTCGAGGTCATTGCATACATATAATCCCTCCAACACAGGTATCCGGATTATTCCAGAGATATTGATAAAAACGTCAAATCTCTATAGATATAATCACGTCGACGTTTCTATTAGCAATCTCTTAATAACACTTAGAACTCACTTCTACAGTATACCACGGGCCTATGGATTTAATAGATTTCTAATTCCATATTGAATACCTATGTTTCGTACACAAAGCTGAAAGATTATATCTTGATACATAAAGGATATCCTGAGGATCAGTCCATACCCAATGAACAGGCGGAGGTCTGACCTAAGTAGGTCGGTGACGTGACTGTCATCAAGTGTGGAGGATATATCATATATCCACAGTGGTATCTATAGTCAAAGAATCACTATGCTACTCACCTGAGAATATTCATATTGATGCTGGTGTGGTATACATTAAGAATCTTCAGTGAGTCGTTCAGTGTTTATCCAATATAAACATCCACATGTCTATACGAGTCTCTAAGACTCATGGTTCCTTGAGAATCAACCATTGGAATCCAAGATTCCAATATACGACATGTACCAGTCTAAACGGGTTTACTTACTTACCAAGTAATGTAAACCTTGAACCAGAACCTGTTAAAGAAATGATATTGTTATGACACAACTCAATGTCAGTTGCGAAACTTTTGCAACTGTATCATAATTGTAACATCCAATGACCCCGACTGTTGGGAAGCGGCTGCGAGTGCGCAGCGGAAAATCAAAAATATTATGCCACTTTCCATTTGCCCAAGACCCATTTGTTTTGATTATTCTACAAGCCTAGGCATGTTACTATATATTCTAACCATAAAACTCATAAAACGTGAAAATAACATAAACCTAAACAGGCTAACTATCATAAAAACTCTAATTAAAATAAAGAAAGAAAAAGACTTACTTGAACCGAAGACTCTTCCACTCCTCCCTCCTATCTACAAGCGTTTCTCGAACTCAGCACGCTCTTCCACGTTCAAAGAGCCACCCAAGTGTGTGGCCTGCAAAGATGCACACACCAAAGCCAAAACTCAACGGCAAGACTACGCCTTGGGTGCAAGGGTATTTTGCCCTTGGTGCTAGCCTAGGAAAATACCAGAAAATTTTTAACTCGAGGTTCCTCTAGTCAATTAGACTTAAGGATCCTCAAAATCAGTGGCTTACTCTTAAACTTTAGAGTTTCTCACTTATATAAACCTAAGATATGAAATGTTTAGTGTAAAAATTTGTGAAGAATTCTTTGGGTTTATATAGTGCTTCAAAGACAACAAAATTAATTAAGAATCCGATGTGGGATAAAAGCTAATTTAATCTTAGCCATTGGATCTTAATTTAGTGGTTTAATGAGATTATAAAACCCTAATAAGAGTTTGGGCTGAATTGGAATTCAAAACAAATAACAAAAAAAATAATTTTTATTTATTTCTTATTCCAATTCCCAAAGTGCCTCTATCGTCATTCACCAATCACTAAGCCACTATGGAATCTCATAAATGATTTGTTCAATAATTAAACACATTGAACCATTTATGAACAATTCCTACAGCAATCATATATGCTGTTATATTTGTACTGTGCACTGTTAACCATTGATTTTGACTTTGTTGTGTGTGACCTTTTGGGTTCCCCTCAAGTTGGTCATGAAATGAATCGTGATAATTTAATCGAACATAAATTATCCTCCGATCAGATGGTCGCTCTATTTCAATGACCAAAGTTGACATCTAGAAACATGCCAAGGCCCCCAAATGAGAAGGAAAGATATATATACCCATTCTGTATGCGATTTATATATGATACGGTCCCTCGCCTCACTGTATCCCCACCTATTGACCTAGGGTATGGAAAGTGTTTACACATATGGTCAAAGGTATGATGTTGATAGTGTCATGAATCGTGCTAACCCAAGAATCTCACATGATTCTTCCACGTGGGCCACAGTCTCAATCACTGATCACACATATAAACCCGCGAACTAGAATACTACTCTTAGAAGAAAATATTATCCGAGAGACTGGTGATTCTCTATTGTATTTACAAACTTCATGTGTTTCAACAAATGACCCAATCATACCCTTATAACCGGATCTTTTAAACCGGGGAAGGAGAATGTCAAAGTTATTTGATCCACACATAAGATTGTAAAGACCTCAAGTCTAAGGACTAGTCATATAATCGATACATGAAAGTTCTCACATACACGTGGGATAAACACTCCATATGAAAACTTTCGGCGATCAGTTCGATGGACATGAGCAACTCATGTATCCATGTGATACACCAAGCAGACAGATCTCCGCTAGTAGCCTATGAGATCGGGTACCCCACTTAAGGGCAGATCATATCATCATGCTAGTCTCTCCACTTTGTGAACGCCCAGATTATTCACAAAACTTTGACTAGGAACATTTCAGAGTAATGATTCTCATAAGGCGTGGAAGCCATCGTCTTATTACTCCAAGGGCTTTATTACAGTGTTGATGATTCATATAAGTTATGTAAGACACCTATAATAAAGATTGCCATTTTATTAATTAATGAAAATATTACAAATACATGTACATATATCCCATCCACAAGTTGGGTATAGGGCATATCCCTAACAATCTCCCACTTGCACTATAGCCAACTAGTATGAATCTGGACACCATACTCTCGGGTATGCCTATAATGCTTTTGTTGAGTCAACCCTTTAGTCAGAGAATCTGTAAAATTATCTTCTGTGAGTATTTTCTCTATAATAACTTCTTTTCTCTCAACAATCTCCATGATGAGATGAAATCTCATGAGTACATGCTTGGATTTCTGGTGGGACCTTGGTTCCTTTGATTGAGCAATGGCGCCCATGTTGTCACAGTACATCGTGACGCCATTCTTTATCGCGGGAAGCACTTCCAGCTCCGTGATGAACTTCTTTATCCAGACTTCTTCTTTAGCTACCTCAGATGCTGCAATATACTCTGCTTCAGTGGTGGAGTCCGTTGTAGTTGACTACTTTGAGCTTTTCCAACTTATAGCACCGCCATTTAAAGTAAACCATCTTGTTTGCAATCTATTGTCATCTCCATCGGTCTGAAAGCTCGCATCACAGTAACCAATGACTTTCATCTCAGAACAATCTTCGTATGTCAAAAACACATCCTTAATTCTTCTCAGATACTTGAGGATTGTTTTGACAGTTGCCCAGTGTTGCTCACCAGGATTTGCCAGATACCTGCTCGTTATGCTAAGAGCATAAGAGATATCAGGTTTTGTACATAGCATGGCATACATGATCGATCCTATTGCTGAAGCATAAGGGATCCTACTCATATGCTCTCTATCTGAAGAAGTAGTGTGGACATTGCTCCTTAGATAATTTGATTCCATGACAAGTAGCTAAATTAACTCTTTGGAATCTTCCATTTTGAATCTTTTCAAAACTTTATCTATGTACGTAGATTGAGAAAGTCCTAATAACCTCTTAGATCTTTTACGGTAGATCTTACTGCCGATGATGTAGGCTGCTTCTCCCAAATCTTTCATTGAGAAATTCTGAGATAACCATTGCTTGGTGGCTTGCATCATGGGAATATCATTCCCGATGATTAATATGTCATCGACGTATAATACAAGAAATACAACAGCACTCCCACTACTTTTCCTGTAAACACAAGTCTCATCTACATTTTTTATGAAGTCAAATTCTTTGATTGTCTCATCAAATCGTATATTCCAACTTCTGGAGGCTTGCTTGAGTCAATAAATGGATCGTTTAACTTGCATACTTTATTATGATCATCCTTAGATGCAAACCCCTCAGGTTGTACGAGGTTCCCATTAAGGAAAGCTGTTTTGACATCCATCTGCCAAATCTCATAATCAAAATCTGCAGATAGTGCCAGTAAAATTCGAATGGACTTTATCATTGCAACAGGCGAGAAGGTTTCGTTATAGTCAATTCCTTGGATTTGTCTATAACCTTTCGCCACCAACCTAGCCTTATAGGTTTGGATGTTGCCTTCTGCATCAGTTTTACGCTTGTAAATCCACTTGCAGCCTATGGGTTTTATCCCTTCAGGTGCATCTACCAAGTCCCAAACTTGATTCAAATACATAGAGGCTATTTCAGATTTCATTGCCTCAAGCCACTTGACTGAATCAATGTCACGTATTACTTCATCATAACTGGTGGGATCGTCATTATCAATGACCTGATCATGTTCTTTATCAATATGGAAACCATATCTTTCAGGCTCATGTCTTTCCCTACCAGACCTTCTGAGTTCATAACCTTGTGGTTGTTCCGTCGCTGCCCTTTTGAGGGGCCCAGGGTTTAGTTCTATGTTAGTTTGTTCTTCTCGTACCTCTTCGAGGTCAATTCTACTCCAACTATATTTCTTGAGAAGGAATTCATTCTCTAGAAATTTAGCATTTCGTGTTATTTGTTCATTTGGGACGTAGACCCAGTATGCCTTGAGTTTAAGGCATATCTTACAAACTTACATTTAACTGCCCTATAATCCAATTTGTTAGTTTTGTGTGAGCTTGACATATGCGTCACATCCCCAAACTCTTAGATAACTAAGACTAGGACGTTTCCCAGACCATAACTCACATGGTGTTTGACTAACAGTCTTGGAAGGACTTGGTTTAGTAGTAGTGTTGCAGTTTATAAAGCAAGACCCCAAAATGAAAGAGGTAGATCCGTGACTGGCATCATTGATTAGACCATATCTAATAATGTCCGATTTCTCCTTTCGGAGACCCCATTATGTTGTGGAGTTCCCAGAGGAGTCCACTGGGAAACAATGCCATTTTCTCTCAAGTAATCTAGAAATTTGTTGCTTAAGTATTCACCACATTGGTCAGACCTTAGTGACTTAATACTTTTATTAAGCTGGTTTTCTACTTCAGCCTTGAAGTCTTTGAATTTATCAAAGGCTTCAAATTTGTACCGAATAAGGTACACATACCCATATCGCAAATGATCATCGATAAAGGTAATGAAGTAGAAGAATCCACCTCTAGCGGTGACTGACATTGGTCCGCATACATTAGAGTGTATGACTTCTAATGTCTCCGCTGCACGCTGTCATTTACCTTTGAAGGGTAATTTGGTCATTTTACCAAGTAAACAAGACTCACAAGTTCCATAAGTTTATATTTTGAAGGGTTTGAAATATCCATCCTTATGTAGCTTAGTTAATCTGTGTTTCATTGATATGACCTAAGCGACTGTGCCATAGAAGTGATTCACATTGAGATTATTTGAGTTAACTTTGTATATATTAGAGGTTGAACATTCTTTGTTAGTTTGTAAGACATAAATAACATTATTCAAATATACCATCTCCATATTTTATTTCATTGAAATAAATAGAACATCATTACAACTTATTAGGCATGAAAAGCCTTTATTACATAAAGAAGAAATTGAAATGATGTTATTTACTAGAGAATGTACATAAACACAATCTTCCAAGTCTAAAACTAAACCATTCGACAAAACTAATGAATAAGTCCTCACGCACAATGCATCCATTTTGCTTCATTACCCATGCGTAAGTCAACTCCCCCCATGACGGAGTCTCCTACTGTTTCTCAAGGCCCTGGACTTGTTACACAAGTGAGTTCCCACACCAGTGTCAATCACCCAAGTAGAAGTTTCAGAGTTTTGAGAATATAGTTCAATCATATACAACATACCTGAAGCATTGGGCTTATTGGCCTCTTGGCTTCCCTAGCTTCCTTGGCTTTCAAGGATCTACACTATTTCTTCCAATGACCCTTCTTTCCACAAAGAAAAACATTTCTCATTTCCCTTTTTCTTCTCCACCTTACCATTGGACTTTAGGTGATTTGGAGACTTGCCTTGCCCTTATTTTTCTTTGGGCCTCGTGGCTTCGGGTCCGTACCCGTAAGCATGACAAGGTTTTAAGCTCTGGTTTCAAGTCTCCTTGCTTGCTTTATCAAATTGTGCAATTCTACTAAGTAGCTTCTTTATTAGACAGATGAAACTGCATATAAAGTTAGAGAATTCTTTTGGTAAGGACTGAAGATTAGATCGTGACCTATCTCATGTTCCATGATGAAACCCGAGGTTGGCCAATTTTTCAATGTGGCCAATCATCTTAAGCACATGTCTACTAACAGATCCTTTCATATACCTTGTTTGGAATAAGGTACATGACACTTAGAATCTCACGGTATGACATAAGTTGCATACAATTCCTTCAAGTGAAATGATGGTTTGAGCATAGTATCTTCGTGAGC
>SKCR01007606.1:0-24649 GCA_019454045.1 Zanthoxylum bungeanum | reverse complement strand
TGCCATAACAGGTAGTCGATACCTCGTATCACTTCCTCATGAACGTAGTCGGATGTACACCCACCATAAGTTGACATCTTTATGGGGCGAGATCAGAAACCCATACCCTAGGTGTTTTCTGACTCTATCCGATCTACTAGTTTCTTGTGTATTGAAGATTAATGGTATAGTTTCATCATAGATGAACTATTTGTGTTCCATTAAGGACTTCGTGCCTTGTTGAACAGTATCACTCCGATTTTTTCATCGAGTATCACTATCCTCCCACTGACACTGCATATCGGATTCCTCTCAGGAAAACCGCATGGTGAGCAAACCATTACATTGTTCTCATGTGGGATTTATAAGTACTATACTTAAGATTTCCCTTAGGATAACTTATATTAGCACTTATCCAAATTTGGGTCCCTTAGTTTGGTATCATCCAAACGCTATGCCTGGCATCCCCAAATTATAGGAATGAGAAACTCGTTCTTCCCTGTTCATATCCTATATGATATCTGTCAAAACAGATTTATATGGAACCTTATTCTAAATAAGTTTTGCACTGTTAATACATATCCTGTTGAAGGAAACAGTTAGCTCAGAGCGACTCGTGATATGATAAACCTTATTTGTCCAACAAATTCAGTTTTAGTTCGGACACCCGTCAAACTGACGTGTCACGAAAGGAGTCCTCATAGGAAAGAATACCGTACTCTTTCATGTACATATGAAACTTACTGCTTAAGTATTTTCGATTACGGTTTTACCGTGGCGGCATAATACTATAGCCGATCTGTTTTTCTACTTCGTGTCGAAACTAAAAGTTTCCGATCTGTGTCTTCAAAAGAAGCACATAACCATAACGTGATGTCACATCCGTTAAGGTCACGAAATATTCATGTTCACATCTAGCCTAGCTAGATATGGGCCCACTTAATTCACTATGAATAGGGCTACAGATCGGTGGCCTTTTTACTATTACAAGTAAATAGTAGCTTAGGTAGTTTACCTAATAAACTAGATTCGCAGACCTTGTTGAATAGTCAAATCGTCCCTAGTACCCACTCTTCAAAAGTGTGGATATACGAGTCTTGTTAATAAACTAGATTCGTAGACCTTATTTGAATGAAGTCAAATCAGTCCTAGTATCCACTCTCAAAAGTGTGGATATACGAGTCTTGTTTAATTGTGTCCCAGACAACAATGCCACAAATAAGTCTCCATGATCAAATCAATTTGAGCTATTATTTTGTCATTTTATATGTTTGAGATTTTATTTATATTCAAAAATATAAATTATGTTATTACATCTAATGTATTTATCTCAGTATCATCTATATATTGAAACACTTTAGTGTTCTAGAATATAAAGGTTTTATCCGCAATGGATTAAACACTGATATAGAGATAATGTCTCTAGATAAACTAGTTACATTATAACATTTCCTAATTTAAGTACATACCCAAAGGGTAGTTCCTAAACTTAGGTATCTACGGTCGAAACAGCGACTTTCGTCCCGTTTCCAATTCGCAGAGAAATCTCGGCTTGAAGCCAGTATCCAGCTCACAGCGGATTCTGAACGTCAATACATATATTTTATGTACCACACTAAGTATTTAAAATCCAATTTTAATACTAGTAGTGAACATAACTTTGACAAATATTTTAAAGTTAGAGCCTCGCCTATCTTCAATTCCTTCGTGTCTTCCATATCCAAATGGTAGTCACTTTGGGATATGTCAATTATCCTTTTAATATTTCACAAACCTTTGGCCAAGCCTTGGGTTTCGGAATATCGAAACGATGATGTGCACATTGTGCTACATGCCCAATTGTAAACTTTGATTTTTCTCCACTAGCATAGTCAATTAATTGCCACTTTCATACTTTTTAATCTAAAGATAGATTTATTGTAAGTATATTAATTAAGCACTAAAGTCATCATCACATAAATCTTCCAAAGACTTTATGCTCTACTATTTGCTTAATATGGGCTTAGTCATAATAAGTTATTTTATCAAATAAATTAACCTATTATTAATTCCCAATTGAAAATTAAATCATTTAAAACATTTAATCCAAGGATTATATATTTTAATATTCAACCTTTCAATTCTTTACTTGATTTTAATAGTCCAACTATTAATCAAATTATTAAGGTACTATTTATTATAATGATTACAATAATCCAATTATTTAATCAACTATAATTTAATATTGATTACTATAATCCCATTTAAAATCAACTATCATTTAATTCAATTTATGATTACTATAATCAATTACAAAATCAACTATATATTGAATGAGTTTGTATAGTCCAACTTATATTTTAATATTGATTACTATAATCCCTTATAAAATCAACTATCATTAATTCAATTATATTGATTACTATAATCCAATTTCAAAATCAACTATATAATTGAATGAGTTTGTATATAGTCCAACTATATATATTTTTAAAACAACATAAAATATTAGTCCGACTATACTTTTGATTAATATGACGAGTAAATAAAATGAGCGTGTTTAGCGAGTATTCGAACGAATGTTGCAAATTCAATACTTGCCTCCCACTATTTTTCGTCGAGCCTCTAACCTCTGTGGAGTACTCGGGAAACTGTGTTCCTAGTGGGCTAGGATCCTATAAATAACACACAACCCTGACTTTGGCCAATAAAAAGTGTATGCTATTTAACTAGGTAGATCTCACAGATCAATTGGATCTCATCCAATTCCTAGATCCGGTTAGGTGGACATCCAAGTCCGAAACATATGTATAATGTCAATGTATCCATTACATTTTCCTAACCCTATCCTCTGAATCATCTAGGCCTTGGCTTTGGCCAAAAACAAACCTAATGATTCCAGTTAAGCGGGACCCATTGACGAGAGGAAAGTTTCGTAATCAATGTCATTGGACAAAAAGTGATCTTGACTTGGCCAATAAAAATCACGATTTGGACAAGACACCGATATGCAACAAAAACTCTCATGATTCAAGTACATCCTTGATTGACAAAGGTCTTGACTTTGGTCAAAAACAAACCAATGCCAACTTCGGATCTTGAACAAGAATCATTCAATGGAAGGATATTTGCTTAATATAGATTGAGGGATTTTCGCGTGCAAATTGGCTACCAATTTAATTATCTTTGTTAAGGTCTCATCATCATACACCCTTAAACATGCATTCTAAATACATAATAAAGCGAGTATGAAATAAAATAATAATGATATGCGGATGGATACTTAACACATTGATCCTAGATCAAATCTCTCCCTTCTCACTCAAGCTAGCACTTGTACTACTTCTACCCGTTACACTACACTTCTAAAGAAACCTCATATATATAGAGGGGAATAGGTGAGAAGAGAATACAAAGAGAAAGAAGGTGATAAGGCTGGACACGCAGGTCCAATTTAATAAATCGAATTTATTACAACAATTTCAAATTGCCCACCCATCTAATATCCATCCGATATGAATTATTCATTCAACACAACCACGTATTCACACACATAAGCATGCTATCAATCAATCTAATCAAATTAATTAATCTGATAATTAAGTGATCATCCAATGTTCAAACAACGATTTGATTTTGTTCGAGTCAAACTCGTTTTTGCGAATAAGTACTTAAAGTACGAATTCATGAATTAAATTAAACTACATCATTAAATCTAATTTAACATGTATTTAATACTAATTCACTATTCAATTCCAAATTAAATATTGCACTTTATTTAATAAACCTTTTACGATTTAAATTCCAAATTCAATCGTCGGGACTCAAAGTCCGATTAACGTCCAACGTCAATTTAATTTAAGTCTAATGGGCTTCAATAATTTCTTTAGGCATGGGCTTCGGCAACCAAAGCCCAATAGTGGAATCACCCAAATGCCTTAGAAATCAATTTCGGCCCATTAGGCCCAATTAAACATTTAAGGTTCATTAGTCGCAATTGGGCTTTATGGTTAAGGTTTTGGGCCCAATTGGATCCAATCCATTGGCCTAAACCAAACTTGATAAATCAAGCCCAATAGGCCAATTACAACTTAAATTCTAATTTCCAAATTAGGCCCAATTAATTAAATCCAAAAATCCAATTTCACAATTTAATTACCAAAAGTGCATTATATGATTAATCAACTAAATCAACATTTCCAAAACACTAAATTAGTCCAATTAATCATACTTAATTCATTATTACATGTCAAACACACATAATGAAAAATCAAACCCATATTACATGCTTCTAAGTCTCGGCCAAGGAAGGTTATTTTGTGTCCGATTTGGTTTCGATCCAATCGAACCTACAATCGACATTAAATCACCATCCGATTGATTTCATACACATCCAATGTCACAAAATCAAAAAACACCAAGACATTAGGGCATAAGTCACATTCGGCCAACTAAAGATTTTGGGGTTTTTGTCCAATTCGAAATCCAATCCAATTCGACTTCAAATTAACGTCAACCTAATCGATTCTAACTCATCAAATGAATTAAAAATCAAAAAAATCCAAGATCCAAAATCATTACACCATTCGGCCAAGGACTTAATTTGGGGAAAATAATTCCAAATCATTTTTCATCAAATTAGTCCAACCAAAATGAATTTAAACATGTTATAAGCATACTCAAACAAGCAATTTATTCAAATCATGCTCAAATCACATTTACCCAAATTTTAAACCCTACAAATTTCATGCTTGCAACATTAGCTCATGATGCCATTGTTGGTTTATTCTAAGGTCCCAAGATCAAATCAAGACATGAAATAATGCGTGAATACATCAACGGAGGTAGCGGAATACTCACATTGATCGGTTATGTCGATTTGAAGACGAATCAAGGCCAAAAACGTACTGCCTTGCTCACGCCACTGCAACCAGTCCATGCTCATGTCTTGGCAGTTTCGGGTCTCAAAACAAAGCTCCTCACTCCGTCGGATGAGTCCCGCCTCATGGTCGAACCTCCCTACCACCTTCGCAAGACTTGTAAGTGTGCTAGCACTTGATTTCTCACCATGAGAAACCACTCTTGGCTTCCCTATTGCTCACGTTTTTCTGGTTCAAAACCAGTGAGCATTGTGCCCATTTGGGCGTGAGAGAAGAGAGCATTTGAGAGAGAGAAATGTGTTGTGTAATTAATTTTTGTTACCAAAAATCAATTTTATTTTATGCCATAATATATTAAATTAATAATAAATTTATGACACAATCATGCAATGGCTTAGAGTGTCAAACACTCAATTTCCATGCAATGACATTGAGTGCAATGTACACAATCTTCATGCAATGCATTAGAATAAATAATGCATAAAATGACATGTGTCATGTGGGCCCCACACGTTTCCAAATGAAAGTGGGCCCACGTGCACTCACGCGTTCGGGTTCGATATTTCCGAAATACCGAGCTTACGTCGCGACGTTAATTCAATCGAATAATTGCGGCTAGCGAAATTATTATTTACGTCGCTAACGAATTAATTCTAAATTAACTCGTTTGCCCGAATTAAAATATAATTTTAATTCCGCGTCGAAATCTAATTTCGTTTAATATATCGAATATATTAATTTATCGATTAATTCCAAATTAATCGTTATCTCTCTCTAGACGATATTTATCCCGGATAAAATATCTCCGTAATTAATCCTAGATTAATTTCTCTCTCTCTCTTCTATAATCCCAGATTATTCAAGAGTGCAAGTTGTGCGTCATCGGTGGATTATCGGGAAGCGACCCATGAGATCCCCGGATAATCTGGCAGTAAATACGGTCGTCGGAGTATCCGAATCACGTACGTACCAAGTACTACGTTCTACCGATTTACGAGACAAGGTCGACTCCTAGCAAAGCACCAAGTTCCCAAGTTCTCCGGACATATTCATCAAAGAATCTAGATCTGTATCAAGCGTAGTATACAATTGTATTGTGCATATCGGCCCAGTATCGGATATCACGTGCTAGGGCTGGGGCTGGATAAGTGTCTGCCCCGTCCGAAACACATATCGGATGTCTGGTAACTAGTCTCTATAATCGGATATTCATGACCTGGTCATAATATCACGATTGGATGCGCATCACTTAAGAGCACTAATACCGTATCCTGCGTGACATCATCTCCATTATGACTGGAGTGATACTTCCGTCTTGACATCACATCCAATACACTACGACTCTCTGATAAACCCAGAAGAGGTGAACACAGAACCAGTTAAGATCCCCCACCACCCAAAACCAAAGTTTACCGATTGTCGTAAGTATTAGCGATGTAAGTCTCAGGTTAAGACTATACACACCTACCTTGATTTCGGCCTCCCATAGACACCTAGTCATAATACCAATGGGATTCCGAAGGGTCTATCCAGAGCGAAGCTGTTTCCCGTACCATCGGTGAAACACGACCTCCTATCGCACTTGCACAAGTATCCAATACTTTATATATGAGAACTATGCCGTTGTGCCCTCACAACGCGCACAAGTGCAATACTAGCCTATTCCGCATTATCGATGTCCAGTCTCGATAATACTACGGCTAGGGATATTTAATGATTAATCCTTCGTGGACTGATACTGTCTCATATCATCTCAATCCAGGAACTAATCATAGGGACCTCTCTTCATTTATATATCTATGGTGATCTAATCACAAATGACGAGAGTGCAATTCCTTGTTACATAGTTAATTTGCTACAGCAACACAATGATCTGTGCAAATAGTGACGCTATGGGTCATATTATCCAACAATCTCGGCTTGAAGCCATATCCAGCTCACAGCGGATTCTGAACGTCAATACATATATGTAATTATGTACCACACTAAGTATTTAAAATCCAATTTCAATACTAGTAGTAAATCAACTTTGACAAATATTTTTAAAGTTAGAGCCTCGCCCTATCTTTAATTCCTCGTGTCTTCCATATCCAATGGTAGTCACTTTGGGATATGTCAATTATCCTTTTCAATATTTCACAACCTTTGCCCAAGTTTGGGTTTCGGATATCGAAACGATGTGCACCTTGTGCTACATGCCCAATTGCAAACTTGATTTTTCTCCACTAGAATAGTCAATTAATTGCAACTTAATATTTTAAATCTAAAGATAGATTTATTGTAAGTATATTAATTAAGCACTAAAGTCATCATCACATAAATCTTCCAAAGACTTTATGCTCTACTATTTGCTTATTATGGGCTTAGTAATAATAAGTTATTTTATCAATAAATTAACCTATTATTAATTCCCAATGAAAATTAAATCATTTAAACATTAATCCAAGGATTATATATTTTAATATTCAACTTTTCAAATTCTTTCTTGATTTCAATAGTCCAACTATTTAATCAATATAATAAGGTACTATTTATTATAATGATTACAATAATCCAATTATTTAATCAACTATATTTTAATATTGATTACTATAATCCAATTATAAAATCAACTATTATTTAATTCAATTATATTGATTACTATAATCCAATTACAAAATCAACTATATATTGAATGAGTTTGTATATAGTCCAACTATATATATTTTTAAAACAACATAAAATATTAGTCCGACTAATACTTTTGATTAATATGACGAGTAAAATAAAATGAGCGTGTTTAGCGAGTATTCGAACGAATGTTGCAAATTCAATACTTGCCTCCCACTATTTTTCGTCGAGCCTCTAACCCTCTGTGGAGTACTCGGGAAACCGCGTTTCCTAGTGGGCTAGGATCCTATTAAATAACACACAACCTTGACTTTGGCCAATAAAAGCTGTATGCTATTTAACTAGGTAGATCTCACAGATCAATTGGATCCAATCCAATTCCTAGATCCGGTTAGGTGGACATCCAAGTCCGAAACATATGTATAATGTCAATGTATCCATTACATTTCCTAACCCTATCCTCCGAATCATCTAGGCCTTGGCTTTGGCCAAAAACAAACCTAATGATTCCAGTTAAGCGGGACCCATTGACGAGGAAAGTTTCGTAATCAATGTCATTGGACAAAAAGTGATCTTGACTTTGGCCAATAAAAATCACGATTTGGACAAGACACTGATATGCAACAAAACTCTCATGATTCAAGTACATCCTTGATTGACAAAGGTCTTGACTTTGGTCAAAACAAACCAATGCCAACTTCGGATCTTGAACAAGAATCATTCAATGGAAGGATATTTGCTTAATATAGATTGAGCGATTTTCGCGTGCAAATTGGCTACCAATTTAATTATCTTTGTTAGGTCTCATCATCATACACCCTTAAACATGCATTCTAAATACATAATAAAGCGAGTATGAAATAAAATAATAATGATATACGGATGGATACTTAACACATTGATCGTAGATCAAATCTCTCCCTTTCTCACTCAAGCTAGCACTTGTACTACTTCTAACCGTTACACTACACTTCTAAGAAACCTCATATATATAGAGGGGAATAGGTGAGAAGAGAATACAAATAGAAAGAAGGTGATAAGGCTGGACACGCAGGTCCAATTTAATAAATCGAATTTATTACAACAATTTCTAAAATTGCCCACCCATCTAATATCCATCCGATATGCATTTTATTCAACACAACCACGTATTCACACACATAAGCATGCTATTAATCAATCTAATCAAATTAATTAATCTGATAATTAAGTGATCATCCAATGTTCAAACAACGATTTGATTTTGTTCGAGTCAAACTCGTTTTTGCGAATAAGTACTTAAAGTACAAATTCATGAATTAAATTAAACTACATCATTAAATCAAATTTAACGTGTATTTAATACTAATTCACTATTCAATTCAAAATTAAACATTACACTTTATTTAATAAACCTTTTACGATTTAAATTCCAAATCTAATCGTAACTCGTCTTAAAGACCGATTAACGTCCAACGTCAATTTAATTTAAGTCTAATGGGCTTCAATTAATTTCTTTAGGCATGGGCTTCGGCAACCAAAGCCCAATAGTGGAATCACCCAAATGCCTTAGAAATCAATTTCGGCCCATTAGGCCCAATTAAACATTAAACGTTCATTAGTCGCATTTGGGCTTTATGGTTAAGGTTTTGGGCCCAATTGGATCCAATCCATTTGGCCTAAACCAAACTTGATAAATCAAGCCCAATAGGCCCAAATACAACAATTCAAGCCCAAATCCAATTTAAGCCTAAATAATTAAATTACACTAATCCAATTACGCAATTTAATTACCTAAAGTGCATTACATGATTAATCGACTAAATCAATATTTTTAAAACACCAAATTAGTCTTATTAATCATATTCAATTCATTATTATATGTCAACATACAAATGAAAAATCAAACCCATTACATGATTTTAATGCTCTCGGCCAAGGAAGGTAATTTTGTCCGATTTGAATTCAATCCGATTAATTACACAATCGACAACGTATTAACTTCCCGAATGATTTCATACACATTGAATGTCACAAAATCAAATTACCAAGACATTCAATAGGGCTACACATTCGGCCAAGGTGAAGGAAATTGGGGATTTTTGTTCAATTCAAAATTCAATCAAATTGACTTCAAATTAACATCATCCTTTATCATTATAACTCATCCAATGAATTAAAATGAAAAAATTCCAAGAACTCCAAGACTATACACCATTCGGCCAACATGAATAAATTGGGGAAAATTATTCCAAATCAATTTTCAACAATTGGTCCAACCAAAATGCAATTAAACATGTTATAAGCATACTCAAACAATCAATTTATTCAAATCATGCTCAACAAACATTTACCCAAATTTTAAGCCCTACATTTTTCATGCTTGCAACATTAGCTCTTGATGCCATTGTTGGTTATTCTAAGGTCCCAAGATCAAATCAAGACATGAAATAATGCTTGAATACATCAACGAAGATAGCGGAATACTCACATCGATCGGTTGAGTCGAATCGAAGACGAATGAAGCCATTTTCTTCACTGCCTTTCACGCCCACTGCAACAGTCCACTGTCCTGCAAAACAGAAATTTGAGTGAAGAAACGGAGCTCCGAGCTTCGTCCGATGGATCCCGGCTCATGGGGGAACCTCCCTACCACCTTCGCAAGACTTGTAAGTGTGCTAGCACTTGAATTTTCACCATGAAAACCCACTCTAGCTTCCCTCAAAGTCACGGTTTTTGTGATGAAAACAGTGAGCATTGTGTGCCCCTTGGGCGTGAGAGAGATGAGAGAGTTGTTAATTGAATTTTGTTACAAAAATCAATTTATATTTATGCCATAATATTTATTAAATTAATAATAAACTTATGACACAAAACATGCAATGGCTTAGAGTGTCAAACACTCAAACTCATGCAAAACCATTGAGTGTATTGTACACTATCACCATGCAATGCATTAGAATTAAATAATGCATAAAATGACATGTGTCATGTGGGCCCCACACGTTTCCAAATGAAAGTGGGCCCACGTGCACTCACGCGTTCGGTTCGATATTTCTGAAATACCGAACTTACGTCGCGACGTTAATTAAACCGAATTTAAATAAATAATTGCGCCTAGCGAAATTATTATTTACGTCGCTAACGAATTAATTCTAAATTAACTCGTTTGCCCGAATTAAAATCTAATTTTAATTCCGCGTCGAAATCGAATTTCGATTATTATATCGAATATAATAATTTTATCGATAAATTCCAAATAATCGTTCTCTCTATTTAGACGACATTTTATCCCGGATAAAATATCTTCGTTATTAATCCTAGATTAATTTTCTCTCTCTTATATATAATCCCAGATTATTCAAGAGTGCGAGTTGTGCGTCATCGGTGGATTATCGGGAAGCGACCCATGAGATCCCCGGATAAGTTGACAGTAAATACGGTCGTCGGAGTATCCGAATCACGTACGTACCAAGTACTACGTTCTACCGATTTACGAGACAAGGTCGACTCCTAGCAAAGCACCAAGTCTACTCAATTCTCCGGACATATCCATCAAAGAATATCAAATATCTGTATCAAGCGTAGTATACAATTGTATTGTGCGTATCGGCCCAGTATCGGATAATCACGTGCTAGGGCTGGGGCTGGATAAGTGTCTGCCCCGTCCGAAACACATATCGGATGTCTGGTAACTAGTCTCTATAATCGGATATTCATGACCTGGTCATAATATCACGATTGGATGCGCATCACTTAAGAGCACTAATACCGTATCCTGCGTGACATCATCTCCACTATGACTGGAGTGACACTTCCGTCTTGACATCACATCCAATACACTACGATTCCTGATAAACCCAGAAGAGGTGAACACAGAACCAGTTAAGATCCCCCACCACCAAAACCAAAGTTTACCGATTGTCGTAAGTATTAGCGATGTAAGTCTCAGGTTAAGACTATACACACCTACCTTGATTTCGACCTCCCATAGACACCTAGTCATAATACCAATGGGATTCCGAAGGGTCTATCCAGAGCGAAGCTGTTTCCCGTACCATCGGTGAAACACGACCTCCTATCGCACTTGCACAAGTATCCAATACTTATATATATGAGAACTATGCCGTTGTGCCCTCACAACGCGCACAAGTGCAATACTAGCCTATTCCGCATTATCGATGTCCAGTCTCGATAATACTACGGCTAGGGATATTTAATGATTAATCCTTCGTGGACTGATACTGTCTCATATCATATCAATCCAGGAACTAATCATATGGACCTCTCTTCATTTATATATATCTATGGTGATCTAATCACAAATGACGAGAGTGCAATTTCCTTGTTACATAGTTAATTTGCTACAGCAACACAATGTTCTGTGCAAATAGTGACGCTATGGGTCATATTATCCAACAGATTCTTGTGTATATAAGAAAGTTAGTGGGAGCGCACCGAAAATGATTGTCCTATAAAATGATGATATATCATTTCTTGGAATGACATTCCCATAATACAATCGGTGAAAGCTTGGCTTTCATGATATTCTCCGTTAAATACTTAGGAGAGGCAACCTTTATTCTAGGAATAAAGATCTACTGGGATAGATCTAAAAGTTGTTGGCACTCTCCGAGAACTCGTACATTGAAAGAGATGTACGTGACCTAGTGTCTCATATGCTTTGAGCATATGGAGTCACAATCAGGCCAATCCAAGTGATAGTCATTGGATTGATGTTAAAAACATCCTTAAGTATCTTAGAAGAACTATGGATGCTTTCTTAAGCTATGGAGATAGAGAACTTGAAGTGATTGGGTTCACCGTTGCAAGTTTCCAAACCGACAAAATGTTAGACAATTATAACCCATAACGTCACTATTTGTAAAAGACATTGTGGTTTTTGTACAAATTAATTATGTAAAAATGAAATTGCATTTTATCATATTGTAATTTGATTACTTAAATATATAAATGATCACGCAGGGATACATAATTAGTACTCTAAATGGTTGCAACCATCGGGATAATATGACAAGGTTATGATTATCCGATTTAAAGAGACTAGTTGCTTGTAATCTGTTATATGTTTCATACGGGGCAGACACTATTCCAGCCCCAGGCCTTGCATGTGACATCCGATACTGGATCGCTACACACAATACTACGTATACTACGCCTGATATAGATTACATATTCCATTAAGAATATTTCTGGAGAATTGGGTAGGCACGGTGCTTTGTTAGAAGCCAACCATGTCTCGTAAATCGGTAAAAACTTAGTACCAGGTACGTACATGTTCAGATAGTCCGACGACTGGATTTGCTGCCAAAATATCCAGGGATCTCTTGGGTCGCTTCCCGAAGATTCACCGATGATGTATGATTTGAGCATAATTAATTTGGGATTAATTACGCAGAGATTTTATCTAGGATAAAATACTATTTGAAGAGAGAGAAAGATTAATTTGGAATTAATCAATAAAATAATATATTCGATATTTAAACGAAATTAGATTTCGACGTGGAATTAAAATTAGATTTTAATTAGGGCAAACGAGTTAATTTAGAATTAATTCGTTAGCGACGTGAAAAGTAATTTTCCTAGGCATAATTATTTAATTAAATTCGATTTAATTACGTCGCGACGAAAGTTCGTTAATTCAGAATTAGCGAACCCGGGCCCGGGAGTGTTTGCGGGCCCACTCGGATTTCGAATCAAGTGGGGCCCACATGTCACATCACCTGTCACTTTAAGTTGCTTTTAGTTGATGTGTTTTGGTGAAGTAAGTGAAGACTTGTTACACACTCCAACTTGATGGCATGGTTGACATATACCAACTTTGGTATATCATTATTTTAATTTTTGAAATTGAAATACAAGTCAACAAAATTCATTCCCTCTCTCACACACCTATTCACGGTTTTTGGAAGCAAATACACTCTCCATTTTCTTTCATCTTGGCCGAACAAGGTGGCAGAGAATAAGAAGATTTGTAGCAAATTTTCTAAGGGCTTAGCACTCTAAAGAATCAATACAAGGTGATAGGGAAACTAATCTTAGAGCTTGGAATCCTTTGAAAAGCTTGGAGCTTGGAGACATACACTTGGAGACCACCTTGGCCGAATATTACAAAGGATCTTGGAGTTCACTTTCTTCTCAACACATCTCAAATCCGTTCAATGTAAGTGTGTTTCCGCCTCACTTCATTTTGTAATCATTCTTTTCATTGTTCAAATATGTTCTTGGGACTATATTAGAAACCAACAATGGTATCATAGCCTAGTTTGAGCATGAAAATGATTAGGGTAAAATTTGGGTAAATTGGATTTGAGCATGATTTAACCAAATTGTTTGTTTGAGCATGCTTGTATATGGATAACTTGGAGTTATTTATGATCAATTTCATGAAAAATTAATTGGATCAATTTTTGTCCAAAACGTTGGCTTGGCCGAATGCTTGTTGCCCTAAATAGTCATGGTATGTTTTGTTCTTTTGATCACTGGATGAGTATGAACACTTGGGAAATGTTGATATGTAATTCAATTGGATTGAAAACAAAATCGGATAAAAATACCCACCAATGTCGTGAGCTATATAGCATGTAATGAGATGATTTTTTGAATCAATTATGTTGGACATGTGTTGATAATGAAAAGCATGATTAATGGATTAGATTAGTATTTTGGAAATGTTAATTTAAAAGATTAATCATGGCTAAAAATTTTGGTTTATTAAATTATTAATTTTGGAAAATTGGAATTTAATAAATTGGGCTTGATTTTGAATTGGGCTTATAATTGTTGTATTAGGCATAATGGGCTTGGTTGGGCCAAGTGCAAAGTTGATTTAGGCCAATCGGATTGGATCCAAATTGGGCCTAAAACATTCCATTAAGTCCAAATATATCAAATGGGCTTTAAAAGTTAATTGGGCCTAATGGGCTGAATTAGTATTGAATACGAATTAAATTAGATTTAATTTATAGTTCGATATAATTCAAGAATTCATACTTCGAGTACTTATTCACAAACAAGTTTGACTCGCGCAAAATCAAATCGTTGTTTGAACATTGGATGATCACTTAATTCAAAGATTAATTAATTGGATTAGATTGATTGAATAACATGCTATGAATGAATACATGGATGTGTTGAATGAATAATGTATATCGGATGGATATTAGAAGAGAAATGGAAATTTTGGAAATTGTTGTAAATTTAGAATTTATTAAATTAGACCTGCGTGTCCAGCCTTATCTCTCTTGATTCTTTGTATTCTCTTCTCACCTAATTCCCCTCAATGTTAATGAGGTTCTCTTATTGTATTATGGGTAGAAGTAGAAGTCGAGATGCTAGCCGGGGAGAGGAAGTGAGTGATTCTTTCTAGGAACAATCTGTTAAATATCCATCCGCATATCGTATTAATTTACTTTCGCGCCTTATTATGATTTTAGAATGCATGCTTAAGGGTGTATGATGAGACCTAACAAAGATAATAAATTGGTTGCCAATTTACGTGAAAAACCCTCAAAATATATTAAGCATTTTCCTTCCATTGAGTGATTCTTACTCAAGATCCAAGATTGGCACTGGCTTGTTGGCCAAAGTCAAGGCCTTTGTCCATCGTGGATGTGTTTGAATCATGAAGGCTTTGTTCCATATCGGTGTCTTGTCCAAGTTGTGATTTGTTGGCCAAAGTGAAGATCACTTCTTGTCCATCGACATCGATTACGAAGCTTTCCAAAGTCAATGGTTCCGCTTAACTGGAATCATTAAGCCTGTTGTGCCAAAGCCAAGGCTTAGTTGATTCAAAGGAAAAAGGTTAGGAAAATATATTGGATATATTGGCATATATATTGTATGTATGTTTCGGACTTGGAGGTCCACCTACCGGATCTAGGAATTGGATGAGATCCAATTGATCTTAGAGATCTACCTAGTTAAATGTCATACACCTTGTTGACCAAAGTCAAGGTTGTGTGTTATTTAACGGGATCCTAGCCCACTAGGAAACTAAGTTTCCCGAGTACTCAACAGAGGGTTAGAGGCTCGCCGAAAAATAGTGGGAGGCTAGAATAGAATTTGCAATTTCGTTCAAATACTTAGCTTTACGCGCTTTCAAATTATTTCGTCAATTATTTTATTAGTTGGACTAATACATTATTATTTTTCTTGTAATAGTTAGACTGTACCCAAACATCGTTAATCGAATAGTTGGACTATTGCGGTTAAGATGACTGGAAAATTGAGCATTAGGGATATTGTCATGGGCGACAACGTCTTTAATGGCACCAACTTTCAAGACTGGGACATGAATCTCATAATAATTCTTGGATCCGAGAAGTTACTCTACACTATAGAGTGACCTCTTGGGACTAAGCCTCGACATGATCAGCTGCTTGAGCTAGAGCTTTGGAAGACTCATAGCGATGTGATAATGCAACTGCTCATCGGTAATGCTTGGGGCTATGACTCCGCAATTCCGTCGTCAAAACAAAGGGTTGGAATCCCTATGAGATGATGGTGAAGTTGTACGATCTCCACCGATCTAACCTTAGATCGCAAATATATGAGTTGCAGAAGAAGCTCTTCTGGGCTCGCATGTCAGATGGTACGTCTGTTGAGCACCATGTCTCATAGATGATTGCTGATATTGAGCAGCTCGGACAGATGGGCATAGTCTTCGAGGCTGAGACTTCAGTGGATTTGATCCTATAGTCTCTCCTCGACACTTGGAGTGGGTTCATCATAAACTACAATATGATGAACCAAGACCAGACTCTTGGAGAAATGATATCCATTCTGCGAGAGCTAGAGAAAGAGCTCATTAAAGGCAAGAAGCGCGAGGCGCACAATGCTTCAACATCTCAGACTCCGAGGGCTTAGCCCAAGGCGACTGGAGGTGTTAAAAAGAAGAAGCATAAGAAGAAGGGCAATGCCAAATCGTCAAAGGGTTCTGGGAATCCCAAGGACAAATCCCAAGATGTATGCTTGCAGAGCGGGAAGTGGGGTCACTGGAAGCGTGACTGCCGCGAGTACAAGGCAGACATGAAGGAGATTAAAGCGGGCAGGGCACCAGCTACAGATATGTTTGTTAAAGAAATAAACATGTCTACTTCTAGTTTTTAAAAATTGGATTTTTGATTATGGTTGTGGTACTTACACAATGTACTGATGTGCAGGATCCGCGGATTAGCAGGAGACTGGCCTCATGAGAGATTGACCTCCGTGTTGGAATGGGACGCGAGTTGCCGTTTTGGCCGTGGGCACTTATGTTTTGGAACTGCCCCGGGGCATGTACTTGAACTTATAAAATGTTATTTTGTACCTAGTTTGACTAGGAATATAATTTATGTATCTATGTTAACCCAATGTGGGTATAATTTTGTATTTAGAAACACCAGGTGTTTTATGTATAAAAATGATAGAAATTTGCACAACTGATGCAAATAATGGTCTTTATATTTTAAATATAAATCAATCTCAAACATATAATGTAACAAACAAAAGGCTTAAAGTAAGTAACAAAGATGAAACTTATATGCGGCATTGTCGTCTGGGAACACATAAACAAGACACGTATATCCACACTTTCGAAGAGTGGGTACTTGGACAGATTTGATGATCCAAATTCATATGACGTTTGCGAATCTTGTTTATTACGCAAGATGCCTAAATCACCTTTTAGCGGTAAAGGTGTACGCGCCACCGAACTGTTAGCCCTCGTTCATAGTGACGTTTGTGGGCTCATGTCTAGCCAGGCTAGAAGTGGATATGAATACTTCGTAACCTTTGAGAAATTCAAAGAGTTTCACCACGAAGTATAAAAATAGACCGGTAAAAGTATTAAGACATTACGGTCGGACAATGGTGGCGAATACTTAAGCAATGAGTTTCTTGATTACTTGAAAGAATATGGTATTCTTTCACAGTGGGACTCCTTCCGGAACACCGCAATTAAACTGTGTGTCTGAACGGAGAAACCGAACTTTGTTAGACATGGTGAGGTCTATGATTAGTCGCACAGAGCTACATATTTCCTTATAGGGATATGCATTGAACAGTGCAATACTTATTTTGAATAAGGTTCCGTCAAAGTCTGTTCAACAGACTCCGTATGAAATATAGACAGGAAAGAAACCAGGTTTCTCATTCCTGAAGATTTGGGGTTGTTGGGCATACGTCAAACGTTTGGAAGGTACCAAACTAGAACCCAAATCGGATAAATGCCTATTTGTAGGATATCCTAGGGAAACCAAAGGATATTACTTCTATCACCCACAAGAGAACAAAATATTTGTTGCTCTACGTGCAGTTTTCCTTGAGAAGGAATTCCTAAATGCAGTGATAAGTGGGAGGAAAGTAAAACTCGATGAAAATCAGAGTGATACTGTTCATGGCATAGAATCCTCAACGGAACAGGAACAGTCCATCAGGGATGAGACTATACCACAATCTTCGAATACACAAGGACCGCGTAGGTCGGAGAGAGTCAGAAAAAAACCTGAGAGGTATGGGTTTCTGATCTCACCTCATGTGGATATTAATCTTATTGAGGAAACGAGCCAGCTACGTATGAGGAAGCGATACAAGGTATCGATTCCGGTTTATGGCAAGATGGCATGAATTCCGAAATGGATTCCATGTACACCAACCAAGTTTGGACACTGGTTGATGCACCAGAAGGCGTAAAGTATATTGGTTGCAAATGGGTCATCAATAAGAAGACTGACATGGATGGCAACATACAAATGTACAAAGCTAGGCTTGTAGCGAAAGGGTATCATCAACGACATGGTGTCGATTACGACGAAACTTTTTCACATGTTGCCATGATTAAATCCATTCGCATAATGCTTGCTATTGCTGCATATTTCGATTACGAGATATGGCAGATGGACGTCAAAACCGCTTTTCTTAACGGAAACCTTTTAGAGGATGTTTATATGCAACAGCCTGACAGTTTTATCGTACCTAGACTTGCAAACAAGGTTTGTAAGTTAAATCCATCCATTTATGGATTGAAGCAAGCATCACGTTCTTGGACCAACATTTTGATGAGATCATAAAAGAATATGATTTCTTTCAAAACGAGGATGATCTATGTGTATATAAGAAGGTTAGTATGAGCGCACTGACATTCATTGTCCTTTACGTTGATGATGTATTGCTAATTGGCAATGACATTCCCATGTTAACATCGGTGAAAGCTTGGCTTTCATTAAAATTCTCCATGAAGGATATGAGAGAAGCAGCCTTTATTCTAGGAATAAATATCTACCGGGATAGATCTAGAAAGCTGCTTGGACTCTCCCAGAGCACGTACATTGACAAAGTGTTAAAGAGATTCAACATTGATTGGTCCAAGAGGGGACTGTTGCCAGTGTCACATGATGTCAGTCTATCTAATGACATGGTCCTAAAACTCAAGATGAGAGAGACAACATGAGTCGGATACCGTTCGCCTCAGCAGTTGGATCGATCATTTATGCCATGATAAGTATGCGACATGATGTCTCCTATGCTTTGAGCATGTGTAGTCGCTATCAGGCCGATCCAGGTGATAGTCACTGGATGGCGGTTAATAATATCCTAAAGTATCTTAGACGAACTAAGGATGCTTTCTTAATCTATGGAGATGGAGGACTTGAGGTAACTGGGTATACCGATGCAAGTTTCCAAACCTATAAAGACGACTATAAGTCACAATCAGGGTATATATTTTGTTTGAATAACGGAGCAGTAAGCTGGAAATCTTCCAAGCAAGAGACTGTTGCCGATTCAACAATAGAAGCAGAGTCTATTGCTGCAGCTGAAGCAGCAAAAGAGGCAATTTGGATCCGTAAATTCCTAATTGGATTAGGAGTAGTTCCGTTAGCAGATGAGCCAGTTCCATTATATTGTGACAACAATGGGGCTATAGCGCAGGCTAAGGAACCGCGGTCTCATCAATGAGCCAATCATGTTCTTCGACATTTCCATCTGATTCGTGAGATCATACATCGTGGCGATGTGAAGATCGAGAAGGTCGCATCAGAGGAAAACATTGTAGATCCGCTGACGAAAGCTATTCCTCAGCAAAAGTTTGAGCGACATGTACATAGTTCAGGTATTAGATGCTTGAGTGACTGGCTATAGGCCAAGTGGGAGATTGTTAGACAATTATAACCAATAGCGTCACTATTTGTAAAAGACATTGTTGTTTTTGTACAAATTATTATGTAACAATGAAATTGCATTTTATCATTTTGTAATTTGATTACTTAAATATATAATGATAAAAGTCCCTATGATTAGTTCTGGATTGATAAGATATGAGACAGTATCAATCAATAAAGGTTTAATTATTAAATATCCCTAGTCGTAGTATTATCGAGACTGGACATCGATAATGCGGAATAGACTAGTATTACACTTGTGCGTGTTATGGAAGCGTAACAGCATAGTTCTCATATATTTAAGTATTGGATACTTATGCAAGTGTGATAGGAGGTTGTGTTTACCGATGGTACGGAAACAGCTTTGCTCTGGATATACCCCGCGAAATCCATTGGTAGTATGACTATGTATCTATGGGAATCCGCATCAGGGTAGGTGTATTTGGTCTTAACCTGAGACTTACATCGCTAGTACTTGCGACAATCAATACGCTTTGGTTTTGGTCGTCTAGGACTTTAACAGGTTCTGTTTATCCCTCTTCTGGATTTATTGAGAATCATAGTGTATTGGGTGTGATGTCAAGATGGAAGTATCACTTCAGTCATATAGAGATGATGATCACGCAAGGATACATAATTAGTACTATAAATGGTTGCAACCATCGGGATAATATGACAAGGTAATGATTATCCGTTTTAAAGAGACTAGTTGCTTGTAATCTGTTATATGCTTCGTACGGGGCAGACACTATTCCAGCCCCAGGCCTTGCATGTGACATCCGATACTGGATCGCTACACACAATACTACGTATACTACGCCTGATATAGATTACATATTCCATTAAGAATATTTCTGGAGAATTGGGTAGGCACGGTGCTTTGTTAGAAGCCAACCATGTCTCGTAAATCGGTAAAAATGTAGTACCAGGTACGTACATTTTCAAATATTCCGACGACCAGATTTACTGCCAAAATATCCAGGGATCTCTTGGGTCGCTTCCCGAAGATTCACCGATGACGTATGATTTTGAGCATAATTAATCTGGGATTAATTACGGAGAGATTTTATCTAGGATAAAATACTATTTGAAGAGAGAGAAAGATTAATTTGGAATTAATCGATAAAATAATATATTCGATATCTTAAACGAAATAATATTTCGACGCAGAATTAAAATTAGATTTTAATTAGGAAAAACGAGTTAATTTAGAATTAATTCGTTAGCGACGTGAAAAGTAATTTTCCTAGGCATAATTATTTAATAAATACTATTTAATTACGTCGCGACGAAAGTTCGTTAATTCAGAATTAGCGAACCCGGGCCTGTGAGTGTTTGCGGGCCCACTCGGATTTCGAATCAAGTGGGGCCCACATGTCACATCACTTGTCACTTTAAGTTGCTTTTAGTTATGTGTGTTGGTGAAATAAGTGAAGACTTTTTACACACTCTACTTGATGGCATGGTTGACATATACCAACTTTGGTATATCATTATTTTAATTTTTGAATTGAAATACAAGTCAACAAAATCATTCCTCTCTCACACCCATTCACGGTTTTTTGGAAGCAAAACACTCTCCATTTTCTTTCATCTTGGCCGAACAGGGTGGAAGAGAATAAGAAGATTTGTAGCAAATTTTCTAAGGCTTAGCACTCTAAAATCATACAAGGTGATAGGGAAACTAATCTTAGAGCTTGGAACCTTTGAAAAGCTTGGAGCTTGGAGAGATACACTTGGAGACCACCTGGCCGAATATTACAAAGGATCTTGGAGTTCACTTTCTTCTCAACACATCTCAAATCCGTTCAATGTAAGTGTGTTTCCGCCTCACTTCATTTTGTATTCATTCTTTTCATTGTTCAAATATGTTCTTGGGACTATATTAGAAACCAACACAAAAACGACTATAAGTCGTAATGTGGATACTAGATAATAGTTGAATAACGGAACAGTGAGCTGGAAATCTTCTTAGCAAGATACTGTACCCATAATAAACAACAAAAGCGGAATATTGTTGCAGCTGATGCAGCAATAGAAGCACTTTGTATCTATATAATCCTAGTTGGATTAGGAGTAGTTCTGTTAGCAGCTGAGCTAAACTACATCAATGGCTAAAGAATTAATGGTCTCATCAACGATCCAAATATATAAATCAATATTTCATCTAATTCGTTCGGATCATACATCGTGGCGATGTGATGATCGAATAAATCGCATCAGATGATAACCTTGCAAATCCGCTGACAAAAGCTGTTTCTCAGCAGAAATTTGAGCGCCCGGACATAGTTCAAGTGTAGGACACTTGAGTAATTGGCTATAGGCCAAGTGGGAGATTGTTGGACAATTATGACCCATAGCATCACTATTGTGTACAGAACATGGTGTTGTTGTACAAATTAACTATGTGACAAAGGAAATTGCTCTTTTATCATTTATAATTGGATTACCAAGATACATAAATGATAAAAGTCCTTATGATTTGTTCTGGATTGAGATGATATGAGACATTATCAATCCATTAAGGTTTAATCATTAAAATATCCCTAGTCGTAGTATTATCGAGATTGGACAACGATAATGCGGAATAGAATAGTATTGCACTTGTGCGCGTTGTGGGAGCATAACGGCATAGTTCTCATATTTAAGTATTGGATACTTATGCAAGTGTGATATGAGGTTGTGGTTACCGATGGTACGGAAACAGCTTCACTCTGGATAGACCCCCGGAATTCCATTGGTAGTATGACTATGTGTCTATGGAAGTCCGAATCAGGGTAGGTGTATTTGGTCTTAACCTTAAACTTGCATCGCTAATACTTGTGACAATCAATGTACTTTGGTTTTGGTCGTCCGGAGCTTTAACAGGTTCTGTGTACGCCTCTTCTGGGTATATTGAGAATCGTAGTGTATTGGGTGTGATGTCAAGATGGAAGTGTCGCTTCAGTCATATGGAGATGATGGTCACGTAGGATAAGGAACTGGTACCCTTGTATGCTGCAGTTATCGGGATAATATGACTAGGTCATGTTTATCCGATTATAGAGACTAGTTACCAGAGATCCAATATGTGCTTCGTACGGGGCAGACACAATTCCAGCCCCAGGCCTAGCATGTGACATCCGATACTGGATCGAAATACGCAATACTACGTATACTACGCCTAATATAGATTATATATTCCTTTAAGAATATTTCTGGAGAATTGGGTAGGCACGGTGCTTTGCTAGAAGCCAACCATGTCTCGTAAATCGGTAAAAATGTAATACTAGGTACGTACGTGTTTGGATAGTCCGATGACCGGATTTACTGCCAACATATCCAGAGATCTCATGGGTCGCTTCCCGAAGATTCACCGATGACGTATGACTCACACATAATTAATCTGGGATTAATTAGTAGAGAGAGAAAATTAATATAGGATTAATTACAGAGATATTTTATCTGGGATAAAATACTATTTGAAGAGAGAGAACGATTAATTTGGAATTAATCAATAAAATAATATATTTGATATATTATACGAAATTAGATTTTGACATGGAATTAAAATTAGATTTTAATTCGGGCGAACGAGTTAATTTAGAATTAATTTTCTAGTGACGTGAATAGTAATTTTACTACGCATAATTTTTTTAATTAAATTTGATTTAATTACGTCGCAACCGAAAATTCGTTAATTCGGAATTAGCAAACCCGAGCCCGGGATGTTTTGCGGGCCCACTCGAATTTTGAATCAAGTGGGGCCCACAAGTCACATCACGCGTCACATTATTAGTCACTCAAGTGATGGAAGTCCTGTCACTTTTTGGTGATTGAACATTGTCACTCTTTGATTGATGTGAGTTGTTGAAGGCATTAATGCCTTGTACCAATTTTTCTTTTTTGGAAAATTGAAATGGTATATCTTTTATTTGAATTTTGGAAATCAAAAACAGAAACACAACTCTTCTCTATTCTCTCCCTCATTCACGGCAAAGTGCCATTTTTCTCTCTCTCTTAGCTTGGCCGAGAGTTATACAAGGCTTATGGAAACAATTTGTTGCAAATTTTTCCAAGTGCTAGCACACTAAAGAGATCATTCAAATGTGATAGGGAAACCCATCTATGAGCATGGAATCTACATTCAAAGCTTGGTGCTTGAAGATTAACACAAGGAGCACAACCAAGGGCTTGGCCGAGAGTCTCAAGGAGAAATTTTATGTTCAACGCATCGTAAAGCGCGATCAAAGTAAGTATTTCCGCTACTTTACTTTGTTGTATTCGCATATTTCATTGCTTAATTTGATCTTGGTTTGACCTAGAAAACCCAACACAAAGAAATATCTAGATATTTATTTTTGATTCATTAATTTCAACTTGTCAACTAGCATTTGAATCATTAACACTTTAATATAATTTAATCATGTCAAAAATTGCAACTCAAGCTATTAAAATAAATATCACAACATAGGATATTTATATTTTTAATTAATTTAATTATTTAAACAATTAAATAATTATTTAAATATAATATATTAAATATATATATTATAATTTATTAAATATCAAATACATATATATTTATGATATTAGTCAAATATCTCAATTTGACATTAATTAATGTGTATTTGATAAAATCTATCATTAAATGCAATACATTAAAATTAGGAAATGACTATTAGGTCTCTTCGCATATATTTTTCGTTTAACCTTTAAACGACTTATAAATAATCAATATTATTTATAAATGTTACCACAGTGCTCTACGAGTATATTTCATTAGTGAGACTCTCTAGATTCAGACATATCCGTCATGAAATCCAATTTCGTGCCATAATTTATCCACCCCTAAATTATGACGACCACTGATAAACTCGCTGAATCATATAGGTCGAGGTCATGGCAAATGTATAATTCCTCCGTCATAGGTATCCGGATATATCCCAGAGATATAGATGTAAACGTCAAATCTCTATAGGGACTATCCCGTCGACGACTCTATTAGCAATCTCAAAAAGAACACTTAGAACTCACTTTTAAAGTGTACCACGGGCCCATGGTTTTTATCTGATTGCTAAT